>CAUYLG010041368.1:0-29559 GCA_963573385.1 Cacajao melanocephalus | reverse complement strand
AAAGAGGTTTTTAATACCCATTTTTAGACTGCATTCTAGCCTGGGCAATAGAACAAGAATCCTGTTCTCTCTCCCTCTTTCTCTTCCTCTTTCTTTCTCTCTTACATTCTTTTTCTTTCTTTCTTTCACTCTTTCTTTCTTTCTTCTTTTCTCTCTTTTTCTTTCTTTCCAAAAAAAAAAGTTAGGCTATATTTCAATGATATTCCACAGCAATAGTTGGTTAAAAGACACAGTAAAGAGAACAAAATAAGAAATGAAAAACTCTGTGGTTATACTCCTAAACTGAGTAACACCAAATCTACTGGGAAATAACTCTTAATGGATAAAAATCTGAATCAAATTAGTTTTGAAATTAGGCACTAAAGTGGGGACAAGGGGTGAAAGGAATATATATTTTAAATATTTATTAATACCCTGCTTAGTTTCTGAAAAGAAACATGACTTGATTCATGCTTCATTTTATTTGTGACTTGAGACACAAGTAAAAGGAAAGAAAATATTACTCCTGAATTCAATTACTGCCAATTATAAGGTATTATCTACAAGGATCCAAATTGAAGTAAAAAAACTTGCCATAAAAAATATCACACATATTTTTTTATGGCAAGAAGAAATGAAAAATAGCCAAAACTAAAAAAAACAACAAAGTAATTAACCTGGTCTATCTGGAAGGCTTATCAGATGAAGATAATAAGACAAACATGACAAAGCTGTACAGGACACTAAAACAAGTTTCCCTGAAAATCCAATATGTTAAGGCCATTGTCATGGAAAGGACTCAGTGCCATATTTATAAATAAATATAAAGTATAGTTTCTATACTTGTAATTACATAGATATGAATTCATGCAGTAGATTAGGTCACGCTCATGAAACCAGGCACCAGGAGTTAACTACATTTAGCTAAGAAAAAAGCAACAAAAAAAGAAGGAAAGGGCAAACATTATTAATACTGAAAACACTATAAAAGCTGGTTATTATAAAACATTTTACAGCTTCTGTAAACGGCTTTTTTTTTTTTTTCAGTTGGAGATGCAGTCTTGGTATGTTGTCTAGGCTGAATTGAAACTCCTGGGCTCAAGCAATCCTTCTGTGTCAGCCTCCTGAGTAGCTGGGAATATAGGCACACACCACCATGCCTAGCTATACATGTCTTATAATAAGTTATCATATGACCAGGAAATGCAAAGTCAAGTAAATTTAGGTCCTCTTCATGCTAGAAAAACAGGACATGGAAATCTATACAGTTGCTTACTTATTCATTCTTTATTCAGTATTTACATATTAACCATTAGTTGGCCAACTCTTTGCTAAATAATAATGAAGACAGCATCTCTCCTCACAGAGACAAATACTAAGCAATGTGGTAACAGGGAGTCACAGAGGTTTGTAGGGGTGCTATGGAAACCTAGCTGAGGTGTATCTAAGCCAGGAGGTCTCTTTTGCTGAATGTGAAAGAAATTTGAATTAACTACATAAAATGCCAATGAATTGAGTTAAGGATGATGCATTCAGGAATAAATGGAAACAGGGATATTGAAGCCCTTCTTTCTCCATGTCTCTTTCCACTCACCTCTACAAATTGGTTTTTCTCAGAATTATTTCCATCACAACTCTGGACCATGGCTGAGAAAGCACTTCCTATCCTTAGCAGTGCATTGACCAGCTGCATCTGTTTACAACTGTGCTGAAACAATCACTAGGCAAGCCCTCTCAGGAACACTACCTTAGAAATCTGAAGTCAAAGACATTTGAGATCTGAGAAGATGATGAAATGTGAACAGCAAAGTTCAAATGGTCTGTCCTAATTCAGCAGGAATTGTACTTCCTCGGCATGTAAGAGGCATTTAAACCAGAGTGACTCCATGTTGGATACAGGCTGGGTAAAATGAGGCTGAGACCTACTGGGCTGCATTCCCGGATGGTTAGGCAGACTAAGTCACAGGATGAGATACAAGGTCAGCACAAGATACAAGTCATATAGACCTTGCTGATAAAATAGGCTGCAGTAACGAAGCGAGCTAAAGCCCACCAAAACCAAGATGGCGACGACAGTGACCTCTGGTGGTCCTCACTGCTACAATCCCACCAGCACCATGACAGTGTACAAATGTCATGGCAACGTCAGGAAGTTACCTATATGGTCTTAGAAGGGGAGGCATGAATAATACACCCCTTGTTTAGCATATCTCAAGAAATAACCATAAAAATGGGCAACCAGCGGCTGTTGGGGCTGCTCTGTCTACAGAGTAGCCATTTTTTATTCCTTTACTTAAACTCTCTTTCACTTTACGGACTTGCCCTGAATACTTTCTTGTGTAAGATCCAAGAAGCCACTCTTGGGTCTGGATCAGGACTCTTTTCTGGTAACAGGCATGTGAAGGAAATAAAAATATATTTACCTCAGATGGTTAGTCCTGGTTCAGCAGGAATTGTACTTCCTGGGCATGTGAGGTAAATAAAAATATATTTACCTCAAAATATGTATTTCCTGGGGGAAATTTGCAGCTGTAGAGAATCTGCATTCATGCAAAAAGGCCTTCCCTTATCTGGATCTAGGGAAGGTTTGTTTGTTTGTTTTGAGACAGAGTCTCCTCTCACTCTGTCACCCAGGCTGGAGTGCAGTGGTGCCATCTCAGCTCACTGCTGCCTCTGCCTCCTGGGTTCAAGTGATGTATCTAGGAAAGTTTATCTGAGAGTCTCGCACCTTAAAGATCTGAAAGAAACATTTACCCTTGATTCTCTCCAAGGGCCACTACCTGTGAGGTTTCATCTACATAAAAAGATGCCCTTTGCTAGTGGATATGATTTGGATGTTTTTGTCCCCTCCAAATCTCATGTTGCAATGTAACCTCCAATGGTGAAGGTGGGCCAAGTGGGAAGTGTTTGGGTCATGGGGGCGGATCCCTCAGGAATGGCTCGGTGCTGTCCTCACAGTAATGAGTGAGCTATTCCTATACAAGTTCACACAAGATGTGCTTTTTAAAAAGAGCTTGGCACTTCCTCCCTCTCTCTCTTGTTCCCTCTCTCACCATATGATACACTGGCTCCCTTTCTACCTTCTGCCATGACTGCAAGCTTCCTGTGGTCTCACCAGAAGCCAAGCAGATGCTGGTGCCATGCTTCTACTGCCTGCAAAAATGTTAGCCAAAGAAACCACTTTTCTTTACACACTACCCAGTCTCAGGTATTCCTATATAGCAACGCAAACAGACTAACACACTGGCCAAACCTCCTCTCTCCCCCATAACCTCTTGCCTCTATAACCTGATTTACCACCATTACCTGTTTTGGGCTATGTTCTAAGCCCCTATTCTTTCTGGAACCTCAAGAATGTATAAAAGCTGCAACCCACTGGGGGACTGTGATGCTCCCAGTGTACACATTAATATGAGTGGTCCATTTTGGTTCAAAATTTGTGTGGCCTTTGATATTATGGGGTACCCATTTAACTTTGGAGAGTACCTTTTGATAAAAAAGTGTTTAAAAGCCAGGAATATTGGCAGCATGTCCTGGCTAAAATCTGATAAGGGATTTGGAACGATTTTTTTTTCAGAGCTATATGGTCAGAAGTCAGCTTAATTAAAAACTAGTTTTCAATATGTGTATTTAATGAACTTTCTCCTTCTCTTTTTGAATCCTGTTTTGGGAATTTTTAAATATTTTTTAGTTGACTAAAAACAATTTTTAAATTATGTTTTTGGTCCTTCTGTTTGCTTCCTTTTTTTATGAATTGTTTTCCCATTAATACTATTTCTCTAATCTTTCTTCCTGTTTGCCTTTTAAGGTACACATAAAAGGATCTACAGGGGATGTCTAATAACTCAAACTCCTTAAGGAACACACAAAAAAGGCACCACTCACCTCTCTTCCGCCTTTTCGGTCTTCCTGTGGAGTCTAAAGTCATGGAGAGATTCATCTCAGGTCTAAAATTCTGCTCTCTTTTGTATTACATTACCTGATCACTTTGGCTTTTGTGGGTACCAGAGATTACTTTGTACTGTGAGAGAACACTTGACCTTTCTGTCTGTGATGGCTGAGAAGTCACTGGTGAGAGCTGCAGTTTTGGAAGTAGCTGACAGCAGCTGTTTACAGTAAATAGTTATTACTACAGGAGGCTACTGGTTTCCTTGTGTGCTGAGATAAGAAAGGCATGGTTTAAACACTTAAGAGAAATGTCTTTGTAGCAAATTGCATCGTAAAAGCACTGTTCTGTCAAGTCCCATGGTGCTTCCCTTTTGTGGGGAACCCAGGATTCCATGTAAAAGTGAAATTCTTTATTTTTTAAAGATCTAGATGGTCTGCCTTCCAGCTGTGCATGTTTTTCACATATTTACATTAGTTAGGCCCTAAAAACTGAAAATACTTTGTTGGCCCTGTTCCTTGATGGGCTCTGCCCTGAGCTCAGTGGTCCAGTTGGGAAAGAGATCAAATTAAAAGCAACCTATCTAAATGAAACTGGCCTTCTTATACAACCCTATGGTAAATTCCTGTGATTTTTGTGTGCTACCTTAGCACCATTTTTAATCTTCTGCTAACTAAGACAAAATCATCTTTAAGCTTAAACTCTCCATCACTTTCTGTGCTTTGAGATGTAAATCTGCCACTCTGTTTTCTCTAAAATTCCATAAGGGGTTCAACCATGTGAGACAGACAAACTTTACCTTTTCCTGTTGCAAAGGCACAGTTTGAATCCAACTGTCCTTTTAAACTAGCGACTTTTACCTTTCTCACAGCTAAACTTTCAGAGTCAAAGTTATAACGTCATTATTTGTGTCTGTCTGTATTTCTACGCATATATGTGTATACGTCTATGTTTACATATTATCTTTATTATGCCAAATTGACTTATAAAATAAATGAATATTTATAAATTAAGGAAATGAGCCCAAATGCTTTTCAAGTCCAATAATTGTAGTAATCCTTGGTAAATAAAGATAGTTTTACAAGTGTTGGTAAAATAAAATAGAAAATCTTTAGAATTTAGACATCTTAGCCCAGATTGTTTAGTGAGACAGGTTTATACTACCTCTGCTAGATGTTTTAAGGTCATAATATTGTTCTCATACCTGCTTAATTTGTCTTTGAGTTCTAAGGTTTAGAGAAGTGACCAATGTAAGGCCTGGGCACAACACCCAGGACCTATCTTCCCTGACTCAGGAGTGGATCTTGGCCATGCTGGGAGAAATTAGATTGTCCAGGCATTGCCTTCATAGCTCTGTCCTTTATCCTAGGCTCTGCATGTGGTAAATAATTAAAATGGCTTACTTTATATGTTTTTCACTGAAAATAAGTGTTATTAAGAGTTAATATTGTAATAAGTATAAAAATTAAAATTCCTACATATAAGAAAATTCTATAAGTAAGGTACAGGAAATTTGGTTTTGTTCAGAAAGGTTATTATAAAGCATGAAATGTGATTTTTTTAAAGAAAATTAAAATATTTTACCTTGAAATATATTTCTTTTATATATATATATATATATAATTTTTTATTGTACTCTAGGTTCTGGGGTACATGTGCAGATCATGCAGGATTGTTGTATAGATGCATACATGGCAAGGTGGTTTGCTGCCTCCATCCTTCCCCCTCCATCTATATCTGGCATTTCTCCCCATGTTATACCTCCCCAACCCTCTGCACCCTACACTGGCCCTTCTTTGATATATTTTAAAATGGCTGCTGCTTGGGCATAAGGTAGAAGTGGCCTTGCAAAGCTACCTTAAGTAGGAAAAATTTGCAGCCATAGAGAATCCACCTTAATATAGCCATATCCCCTCCCTTTTCTATGTCTTTCCCCAGATCCACAAGAGACTTGAGAGTCTGACACCTTTCAAAGTCTGAAAAGAAACATTTACCACCTATTCTCTCTAAGGGAGGCTTCATCTACATAACAAAGCCATTTTATGCTAGCCAGACTTCTTATTTTACTCAGGCTTTGACTGGAATGGCACATTTTCAAATATATAAGAACTAATTCCAGGAACTGAAGTTGACTTATGGAACCAATAAAAAACTCCTTCGAAAGACTGGTCTGGTGCCTTGTCTATATGGTTCTTTTACAAGGTTCCTGACCTGTGGCAAGTACAGAGTATCACTTTCTGACAGGTCCAGGAACCCCAAGTTATTTTGGGACCTTAAGAAAAATTTACCCAGTTCACATATGCAAGCAAAGTTTGATGATAAATATTTGGCTTGACTTCCTAGCCTCACAGATACTAAAAGTCTAATCTGAGATTCCTTATGAACATCTTCCTTATGAAAATGTTTCAGTTGGCCAGGTGTGGTGGCTCACTCCTGTAATCCCAGCAGTTTGGGAGGCCGAGGTGGGTGGATCACCTGAGGTCAGGAGTTCAAGACCAGCCTGACCAACATGGAGAAACCCCATCTCCACTAAAAATTCAAAATTAGCCAAGCATGGTGGCGCATGCTTGTAATCCCAGCTACTTTGGAGGCTGAGGCAGAAGAATCACTTGAACCCGGGATGCAGAGTTTGCAGTGAGTGGAGATCATGCCATTGCACTCCAGCCTGGGCAACAAGAGTGAAACTCTGTCTAAAAAAAAAAAAAAGAGAAAGAAAAAAAAATTGTTTCAGTAAAGCCAACTGAAAAGAACCCACATGATCAACCACTATTCTTAATGTAAATAATCAGGCCAAGTATAATAAGACTAAAATTTAGTTTTCAAATAAGTTAATCCTACTGTGATTTTCTCTGGTAGAAATACGGGGCTGTGAAGTGAAAAGTTTGTGAAAAATCTCCTGATTGCCCGACTAACCACCACTATCTGCTTCTGTACGCTTGATTCCTGCTTGCTAACTAGGAAGTCCCTTGAGAAACTGCCACGTTGCCTAAAACCTTGAGTTACTCTCCCTGTCCCTAATCTATAAAAGCTGTGTGCTGTTCCAGGCTGGGGGTACAGACCTTTGGGTACAAACCCGTCTGGGCCCACCAGCGTAATAAACTGTGTTCCTCCAACTCTCTGAGTGCCGTTTGGGTTTCTTGTCAGGCGAAATTCTTCCACAACATTTGGTTCCCTGACTGGGAAACCCAACCACACTGGTCCCTTGAGCCACCGGTTTGGGATCAGAAAGGGCGGATGGCATGTCTGTTCCCCACTGTGGAATGAAGCAGGGCCCCCCTGTAGTTTTCACCAGGGCCTCCTTCCCCCACAGGCAAACTGCTGCTGCTCCGGCGTTGCCGCTCACTGGACTCACGGAGGGGACAGGCTGAACTACGAGGCACTTCGGATGAGGTAAGGACCCATCTACGGACAGAAGAAGAGGTTGATCACCTCCCGGGGTCTCCGTTTACAGACTGCAGGTAGATTCTCCGGGTTAGGGCGGGAATGTTGTAACCTGTGTGTGTGTCAGTGAGTGAATGTGGACCTCAGGGGCTTGCCCTTGAAACTCCAGTCTGTGGCTCCATGGTGCAAACTACGAAGTCCGAGTGGGCCCTCACCTGCGGTTCCATGGTGATCTCATAAGGCTTAGGGCAGTATCGGGCTGGGGCTCAATCCGAGTTGGGGGATTATACCGACCTGCCAGTGCTAAGAGGCGCCTGAAGTTCCCGCGAGGGACACAGCCAGGCGGGAACCTGAGTGGTCCTTAACGGGGCACCCCCTCCCTTTGTCTGTCTCACGCCACTGGCCAGAGGAGGGCACACATCATGGGAGAGAGTCAGTCCAAACCCTCTATCTTAGACTGTATGGTCAAGAACTTTAGGAAGGGCTGCTCTGGAGATTTTGGGGTCAAAACGACCCCAGAAAGACTAAAAACTCTGTGAAGCAGAGTGGCCGATGTTTAATGTTGGCTGCCATCTGAAGGAACCTTAGATGTCTCCACTGTGCAGGCTGCTTGGAAAAGTGGTAACCAGCAGTCCTGGACACCCAGACCAGTTCCCTTATATTGACTCCTGGCTGGAGGTAGCTCAAACCTTGCCACCTTGGGTTCGATTCTGTGCTAGAAAAAAGGGAAAGTGCAAAGTCCTTGTGGCTCAGGTGACTAAGGGGTCCAAAAGACCTATCCACCAGGGTGACCACAAGGAAGATATTCCGTCGCCTCTGTACATTCCCTTGGCTGCACCATCAGCCCCTCCCAACCTGCCCGAGATGCCTCCTACGTCAGTAGAGACTGCCAAGCCTGGCGCAGCTGGTCCGGAGCCTCCGTGCCCCGGAACGCCCCTGGCCAGGTGCCTCTGGTCCTTGCAGTCAGCACTGGCCCTCCAGATGCCTTTGTGGGAAACTCGGCTCCCAGCCCCCACTGTGACAGATGATGGAATGTTTGAGCCAGGAAGGCCCATCCTTTACTACCAGACCTTCAGTACTACGGATCTCCTGAATTGGAAACACCACACTCTGGCGTACTCGGAGAAGCCTCAGGCCCTGGTTGACCTTCTGGAATCCATCTTTCAAATGCACCAGCCCACTTGGGACGATTGTTGCCAGCTCCTCCTCACACTGTTCAACACAGAAGAGCCGAGGCGCATCCTGACTGAAGCCCGAAAGTCGCTGGAAGAACAGGCCCCAGTGGGGGCCCTGGACCCGGCCCAGTAGATTGTGGAGGCCACACCGGACATCAAGCCGAACTGGGACTTTAACACCGAAGTGGGAAGAGCCTCCCTCCAGCACTACTGGGAGGCCTTCCTCAGAGGGGTCCAGGAGGGAGCAAGAAAACTGACCAACATGTCAAAAACCACAGTAGTCCCTCAAAAACCAGACGAGACCCCCGGTGACTTCTACAAGCGACTCTGTGAGGCCTTCCAGATACATATCCCGTTTAACCCAGAGGTGCCGGAGAACATGTGGATGGTCAACGCCACCTTTGTCACCCAGTCAGCTCCGGACATTCGCCGGAAGTTGCAGAAGCTGGAGGATTTTGCAGGAATGAACACCACTCAGCTGCTGGAGGTTGCCAATAAAGTCTATGTGAACCAAGACCCACAAGCACAAAGGGAGGCAGACAAATGGATGAAGCAGAAGGCGACACTTGGCAATGGCTCTTAGCCGCCCTGATCCGACCCGGCACCCGGTTCCCCTGTGCAAAGTGGAGAAGTCCGAGCACCCCCCTTACAACCTGATCAATGCGGCTACTAAAAGAGGTTGGGCACTGAAAGAACGAGTGCCCCAGGCAGGCAACCCCAAGCGGGGCACCCCCCAGAGGAAAGGTGAAGTACCAGCCAGAACCTAACGTGGCCCACCTGATCGCTTTGGCCGGGACAGACTCAGACTAGGACAGGCCGGGCTCTATAAAACTTGGCCCCTGTGAGCCCATGGTCAAGACGAAAGTCAGAGGCCTCCCAATAACCTTTATGGTAGACACCAGGAAAGCTGCCACAATGGGAGCAACAGGCAGCCAGGTAGAGCCTAGCCATTCTGCCAAAACCAAATACGTCAATTAGGGGGATACCAGATATGCCATGAGTTCCTCTACCTGCCGGAATGCCCTGTTCCTCTCTTAGGGAGTGACCTGCTAAGTAAACTGGGGACACAGATTACCTTTGAACCAGGAGGGTCGGCGAGTCTGACTTTGGGTGAGCCCAAGAAGGGCCTGATCCTGGTGGTCACTCTTCCACATGAAAATGAATGGAAGTTGCACCCTGTTGAGAGGCCAGAAGGAAACCCACCAGAATTTCTACATGCCTTCCTTGCAGTTTGGGCAGAAAAGAACCCCCCAGGAATGGCTAAGGCCAACGTGCCGCTAATAATTGACCTCAAACTTGGAGCCCTCCCTGTTAGACAGAGACAATACCTGATACCTCTAGAGGCCCTGCTGGGAGTTCAGGAACACATTTCATGGCTCAGAAAAGAGGGAATCCTGGTCGAATGTCAGTCTCCCTGGAACACCCCTTTATTGCCAGTAAAAAAGCCTGGTGGGGGATATCACCCAGTGCAGGACCTGAGAGCTGTTAACAGTTCCGCAATCACCCTCAATCCAGTGGTTCCTAACCCATAAACTCCCCGCCGTGGCCGAGTGGTTCCTTTGCTTGGACTTAAAGGATGCCTTTTTCTGCCTACGACTGGTATCAAAAAGCCAGTCACTTTTTGCCTTCAAATGGGAAGATCCCCAAACATGAAGACACAACTAATCTGGACTCATCTACCCCAAGGGTTCAAAAACTCTCCCACGCTGTTCGGCGACACAGTCACCACAGACCTAGCTGCCTTCCCACGAGAGGACCTCAACCACATACTGGTGCAGTATGTGGATGACCTCCTCCTTGCCAGCAGGAGACGGGAGGACTGCTGGGAAGGAACCAAGGCGCTGCTGCAGCTCCTCACGGAGACGAGATACAGTCTCATGGAAAAAGGCTCAAATTTGTAGACAACAGGTGTGGTACTTAGGATTTGTCATCACCAAAGGCACCAGTCCTTGGGACTGGAGAGGAAGAAAGTAATCTGCTCCATGCCCGCTCCCAACACCAAGTGGAAACTCCAAGAGTTTCTCGGAGCAGCAGGCTTCTGTCGCATATGGATCCCTGGCTTCTCGGACATAGCAAGATCCCTCTATAAGGCACTAACTGGGCTGGAGGATAGACTCCTTGAATGGGGTAATAGCCAAGATGCAGCTTACCAAAAAATCAAAGCGCTACTCCATAGTGCCCCAGCGCTAGGGCTTCCAGATATTACTTGGGAATTCAATCTATTTATTCAAGAGAGGAACAAAATGGCACTTGGGGTCCTCACCCAAACTGTTGGGCCTTGGCAGAGACCAGCAGCACATCTGTCCAAACAGCTACATACAGTGGCATCAGGATGGCCCCTTGTCTCCAAGCCTTAGCTGGCACAGTTATTCTGATGAAGGAAGCCGACAAGCTAAACTTGGGCCAGACTGTTCATATCAAAGTGCCCTACTCAGTGTCTATGCTCATGAATAGTCAGGGACACCAACAGCTCTCAAATGCCCATCTAAGCTACTACCAAGGACTGCTACATGAGAACCCCTTAGGTCACCACTGAAACCGTGTGTGGCCTCAACCTGGCCACGTTCCTGCCGATGGAAGAAGGAGCTCCGGACCACGACTGTGTGGAAATGTTTTTGCTAGTCAGCCAGACCTCAAGGACTCTCCAATCTCAAAAGCAGATTTGAACCTGTTCACCGATGGGAGCAGTTACGTCCAAAATGGAGAGAGGTATGCGGGATATACAGTCACCACTGCCACTGAAGTGAATGAGGCGGCTCCCTTGCCCAAAGGCTGGTCAGCGCAACGGGCAGAATTATATGCCCTTATCCAGGCCCTGTGCCATACAGAAAATAAAGTGGCCAATATCTACACTGATTCCAAGTATGCCTTCGCAACAGTCCACATACATGGGGCAATATACAAGGAAAGAGCATTACTGACAGCAGGGGGAAAGGAAATCAAAAACAAGGAAGAAATCCTCAAATTGCTAGAAGCAGTTTGGAAACCCATGGAGGTAGCCGTTATACATTGTAAGGGCCACCAAAAGGAACAGATCTGGGAAATTGGCTGGCTGACCAAGAAGGTAAAGCAGCCGCAATGCAGGAAGATCCAGCGCAAACCCCTGCCCATTTATTCACAGTCACCCCTTGGCTCTGCGAGGATTTGGGAAAGCCAGAGTACTCCAAGGAGGAAAATAAATGGGCGCAACAGGAGGGGGCAAAACAGAGCACAGAGGGATGGTGGCTACTCCCTGACAACAGACCTGTGATGCCCAAGAACCTGGCTCACACTGTTGTTACTCAGTGCCACAGTCTCACCCACCTAGGCAAGACGGCCCTGGGAACCCTACTCAACAGGTATTACTACATTGCATACCTCCCTAAACTTTGTGCTGCAGTGAGCAACCAGTGCCTAACCTGTGCTAAGAACAACCCCACACAGTGGCTGAAACTCGTTCCAGGGGTGCAGTGAGTGGGGACCTACCCCTCTGAAGACATAGAGGTGGACTTCACTGAAATCAAGCCCAGTAAAGAGTACAAATACCCACTGGTTCCTGTATGCACACACATAGGTTGGGCCAAAGCACTCCTAAGACTAAAAGGGCCAGAGAAGTAGTAAAAATCTTACTCTGCAAGATTGTTCCCTGTTACGGCTTTCCACTCATCCTACACAGTGACAATGGGTCAGCGTTTGTCGCAGAGATCATCCAAACTCTCACCAGCGCACTCAAAATCAAATGGAAACTCCATACAGCCGACAGGCCACAAAGTTCAGGGAAAGTGGAGCACATGAATCGAACCCTAAAGGCTACACTGGCAAAGCTCTGTCAAGAAACCCAGGCTTCCTGGGTAGATAATGCTTCCCCTAGCCCTGCTACGGTCACAGTGCACACCAGGATCCACCGGCTACTCACTCTACGAAATCCTCTTCGGGAGGCCCCCACACTTGGTCAGCAAAGTATAGGGAGACCTCAGACAGCTAGGAGAAATAGACATATCATCTCAGTTACAGGCATTGGGAAAAATACTGTCCCAGGTCAACCAGTTCATAATGGAGAGAGCATCCATCTCCCTAGCCAATCCAGTATAGCCCTTCCAACCCGGGGACCAAGTCTGGGTAAAGGATTGGAAAAAGGAACTCCTCCAACCTGTCTGGATAGGGCCCCATACTATAATCCTTGTCACTCCAACTGCTCTCAATGATTACAGGAATCGTTCCATGGATTCACCATTCCAGAGCTAAAAGGGCCTACCCAGACACTGCGCCAGACCTGTGGACCCCACATCCAGACCCCCAGCACCCTATTAAAATCACTCTCCAGCAAGCCGAATCCTGAGGACTTGTCAAGCCCTGCTCTAGTCACACAACCAGAAGCTGACTAGTCAATGCACGGCCGAAGCTTGAGAAGTCTTCATTGAATAAGCAAATGTGGACTGAAATCTTAATATTTGGTGCTATTTGGCAGTACTTACTGTTCTGCTATTGTGCTGAAGGACATTCCTTGCCCATGCCTAGTGTAGAATGTTACTTTCTATTTTGTTCATGATGGCCTTTATGGCAAACTTAGTAAGGGGGGGATGTTCTAAATAACCATCCTATCTACACCTATATTACATGGATGCCTTTGCTGTCAGCCTTGCTTCTTTCCCTCCTCCTTCTATGCAGGACCCTAGTTCACTCGCACCCATCGTGCCTGGAAACATACAAAATCAAAAGCATTTTCCCTCCTTACTCCAATATGAAGGCCACCTGCTATAAGCAAGGCAGCCCTAAGCTCTGTACAGGACTGGACTCAAAAACCTATTGGACAGGAAAAAATGGAAAAATCTGATTGCCCACTAGTGAGATACCGGTGGCGGGGTCAGGACCAGTGCTGGACCTATTATACCTATTATGGGATGTCAAACAGCTCAGGGGTTCAGGACCAGGCCCAAACAAAACAAATCCAAGAGGTTAAAAATAAACTTATTAAACTAGCCAGGGCTACACCTGAGCCCTATAGAAGCATAAATCTCTCAGCAATTAGAAGGCTTACACAACCCTTAGAAACTGATGTCCAATTGACTCGAATTCTAAACACAACTTACCAGTATATACAAGGGAAGACTAACCTCACTAACCCTTGCTGGTTATATCTTCCCCTCCAACAGGGAATATTTATGGCTACTTCAGTCCCTGATGGTTGGAATCTCTCTTGGACAGAAGCCAACCGAACGGCTCTGCTAGAACCAGTAGCCAAGAATGTACTCCTGAAGGTAGAAACCAACCTCATCTGTGTCCAAAGTCCCGGAGGGAACTTGCCAGTTGGCAACCTCTCAAGCCTCCCTTGCACTACTACTGTTAACCTCTCCAACGCGGAAGTCCAGTGTTCCCCCCCAGGTATCTTCTCCGTATGTGGCAGACAGGCATATACTTGTTTAGACAGAAATTGGACCTGAGTATGTATCTGAGCATTCTTAACCCCAGAAATCTCAGTTGTCACAGACCAAGAAATTGAGATGGCTCCAAATCCCCACTACCGGTCCAAACGGGCTGTATTGCTTCCCCTCCTGGTAGGAACTGGCATAGCAGCCGGAATAGACACCAGGATAGGAGGCATCAGCACTTCAGCCCACTTCTTTCATAAACTGTCCCAGGAACTCAATGAGGACATGGAAAGGGTGGCCGACTCCCTAATGGCCTTGCAAAACCAATTAAATTCCGTAGCAGCAGTAGTTCTGCAAAACCGCAGGGCCTTGGACTTACAGCTGAAAAAGGGGTACCTGCCTCTTCTTGCAGGAAGAATGCTGTTACTATGTAAATCAGTCAGGAATTGTAACAGGAAAGGTCAAGGAACTGAGGGATCGCATTCAAAGGTGACATATGGAGTCAGAAAGCCTCTGGGGCTTCCCAGGACTTGGAGCTTGGACTCAATGGGTCCTGCCTTTCTTAGGGTCTGTACTGATGCTTTTCATGGCCCTGACCTTCGGCCCCTGCCTAGTCAGCGCACTCCAGCGCTTCATCGAGGCCACAGTAGTCAAGAAAACGACAGCCCAACTGCTAGCCCTCCAGGGTTATCAGCCACTAAACTCCACTGAAATATAAAGGTGATGCTCTATATAGTTCATAAAAGAGCATCAAAGGGGGGAATGAAGTGAAAAGTTTGTGAAAAATCTCCTGATTGCCTGACTAACCACCACTATCTGCCTCTGTATGCTCGATTCCTGCTTGCTCACTAGGCAGTCCCTTGAGAAACCGCCACTTTGCCTAAAACCTTGAGTTATACCCCCTGCCCATAATCTATAAAAGCTGTGTGCTGTTCCAGACTGGGGGTCCAGACCTTTGTGTACAAACCCGTCTGGGCCCACTGGTGTAATAAACTGTGTCCCTCTGACCCTCTGAGTGCCATTTGGGTTTCTTGTCAGGTGAAATTCTTCCACAACAGTTGGAGAGAAAAAAATATGTTTCAAAAGAAGATTATAGGCTGGGTATGATGGCTCATGCCTATAATCCCAGCAAGCTGGGAGGCTGAGGCAGGAGGACCACTTGATCCCAGTAGTTTGAGACCAGCCTAGGCAACAAATGAGACCCCCATCTCTACAAAAAATCAAAAAATTTACCAGATGTGATAGCATGTGCCTGTGGTCCCAGCTACATATGAGGCTAAGGCACGAGGATCCCTTGAGCCCAGGAGACTGAAGATGCAGTGAGCCATGTTCATATCACTGCACTCCAGCCTGGTAACAAAGCAAGACCCTATCTCAAAAAAAAAAAAAAAAAAAAAAAAAAGGAAAAAAAGAAAATACCCATTTTTGTATTGGTCCATTGTTTTTGAGTTTTTATTATTTGTCTACAATTTAGACTGAATCCTGAATTGTTTCCTGGCTACAAATCTCCAAACTAACATTTTCAAATTTTTCTTCCATTTCTTCTAACTTCGAATCACTAGAAATTAAAACTGTGCTTTTCTTAAAGCCTGGAAAATGGAAGCTAAAAAACTTAAATGAACTTCGGGAGAATGCACATCAACTTACATATAAACAGCCTTCATGTCTGCTGCCGTATAGACTACTCAGAAAGTTCACTTAAACACCTGATTCAAACTACAATCCAGAAACATCTGTCAGATTGCTGCTGTAATCTGAAGATACTTCAGAGGCTCTAAAAAAACTAGTCTATAGACTACTCCAGACATTAACCTTTGTTTTTCTTATGTTTCCACAGAAACGCCTCTGGTTAAAAATCTGTTTGCCTACATCATATAGAGAGGCCTCACCCATCTGCAATGCCACCACCTGGACTGGGACACAGCTGTTCAACTGAACAAATCTATTTTCAGGAGAAAGAGACTGATTCAAGAAGATATGAGATGACATACTTAAATTTGCTCTTTTTTGCTTATCTCAAGTTGTTTTCCCTTTCCTTTGTCTATCTCTAACAACCTCTAACCCAAATCTCTCCAAAGCTATCAGCTTGGTTGTCATATGTGAAACTTTTTAAAGTTTCAAAGTGGGAACTGAAGGAAATCTAAATATTTTACTCCAAAATATATTTCTTTGACATATTTTGAGATGACTGTCAGATAGCTAGCAAACAGAAGTGGCCCTGCGAAGCTGTCTTTGGTGAGAGAAATTTGCATCTGTAGAGAATCTACATTGATGCAGGCAGGCCTTCTCTTATGGGTACCTAGGAAAGATTAACTGAGAGTTTGACACCTTAAAGATCTGAAAGAAACCTTTACTCTCTATTTTCTCTGAGGGCTGCTACCTGTGCGGTTTCATCTACATAAAAAGACTACCTTTGCTAGCTAAGGCTTCCTCTTTTTTTCCTCCCATAACCTGCCTTGCCACTGATTTATCACCATTACTTGTTTTTGGCTATGCTCTGAGCCTCCAATCTTTCTGTAACTTTAATATATTAATAGTATATAAGCTTCTGTACTCCAATGCGGGGGCGGGGGGGGGTAGGGAGCAGGTGTTGCGTAATCACTGTGTGATGTTCTCTGTGTTAAGATTAATACATTGTATGCCTTTTCTCTTATTTATTTACTTATTGCTAGAGATGGGTCACACTCTGTTGCTAATGCTGCAGTGCAGTGGCACAATCAGCTCACTGCAGCCTCAATCTTGCAGCCTTGAATGATCTAATTGTTTTCTGTAGAAACAGGGTCTCACTATATGGCCCAGGCTGGTCTCAAACTCCTGGGCTCAAGTGATCCTCCTGCCTCAGCCTCCCAAAGTGGTGGGATTACGGGCATGAGTCATCATACCTTATCCCTCTTCTTCTGTTATTAATCTGCCTTTTGTGAATTGATTTTTCAGCCAACCTTCAGAGGAAGAGGGGAAGGCCTCTACACATGCTTATTAGAAAGCTAGGTGATTCTTTTTTTTTTGAGACAGAGGCTCCCTCTCTTGCCAAGGCTGGAGTGCAGTGGTGCAATCTCGGCTCACTGCAACCTCCACCTCCTGGGTTCAAGCAATTCTGCTGCCTCAGCCTCCCAAGTAGCTGGGATTACAGGCGCATGCCACCATGCCCGGCTAATTTTTGGTATTTTTAGTAGGGGGTTTCACCACCTTGGCCAGGCTGGTCTTCAACTCCTGACCTCATGATCCACCCACCTTGGCCTCCCAAAGTGCTGGGATTACAGGCGTGAGCCACTGTGCCCGGCATAGAAAGCTGGGTGATTCTTAATGAGACCAGTGGGAAACTTATATTGAGTATCTAGACTACGTTGCTGAAAAATAGTTTGTGTAATAATGGATCAAAGTGATCCTGAGACTCTCTCACAAGGGTTTTTAAGAATTTTTGACATATTTTTGAAATAGGAAGACTAAAGATACAATTGTTGACTACTGATTAAAATAAAATTAGAAATAGTAATGTATTTGATGTTATTTGATATGATGAAAGCCACCGGGTAGAGTTTCAATACTGTTAAAGACAAAATATTCCTTACATATGCTTTAATCCTCTGTATTACAAAAGGACCAGAGAAAGTATTAGAGAAAAATAAAATACCTTTAAACTAAAAAATCATTATTATTAACCACTGCTTAAAAAGTTAAATGTGTAATTATAGGCTCACTGGAAAAACATAACCAATGTAGTTATATAAAAACTTTATGGTTATTTTGTGGGTGCCAGCAATGAGGTTTTGAGGATTATCTCACAGGGGGTTTAGAAGTAGTAATTGTGAAGTATTTTCAGTTGCATAAAATAGGTTTGTCTCACGTTAACTATTGAGCAATTGCAATGGGCCTAATTTACACAACAATTTCTTAGAAGTTACTCTTTTGAAATGTACTGTGTGATTAACTGACTTGGCTTCAAAAACGGAATGTTGTTTCTACATTTTTGTTCACTTCAACCTAATGTCCCCTAGAGCACAGATCCAATTAAGAATCAAGGCAGGGAGGCAGGCCTTGTTTAAGCACAGTGTTTTGGTATTACACAGCACTTCCGTATAGGATTGAACACCACCACCTACTTACTGTCTGCAGGCACTAGATTTATTCAGTGTAGATTTATTCCCTGTGACACTGTGAATATGGCTGATGGAACCCCATGAATATGAGTTAAAGCAAATATCTTAGCAAAGAACCACAACCAGATAAATTTAACTTATGGTTAAATTTTTGGTGCTTTTAAAAATAAAAGCCTACCTACACCTAAAATTTAATTTTCACATAGAAATACAAAGGATAATGATCTGTTCCATTAATTATTTATATTTATAGTAGGAATAGAATTTTCCTCTGAAATTAATGTTTCCAACCAAATTGCCATTGGGGAAATGATTCTTATGTTTCAAAAGCATTTACATTTCCCATCTTGCTCAGAAGTCATGCACTTTGTCAGTAAAGGCAAGATCTGGAATCAGTAGAGTTATATACCAAAATTCATGTTATTGATGATAAACAGTCAAACTCTGTAAAATATTTGAAGGAATTTGAGCCAAGTATGAGTGACCAAGGTCCAAGGCAGTCTCAAGAGGTCCTGAAACCATGTGCCCAAGGTGGCTGGGTTACAGCTTGAGTGTATACACTTTAGGGGAACAGAAGTTACAGGCAGACATCAATCAATATATGTAAGGTATACATACATACATTGGTTCAGTCTGAAAAGGCAAGACAACTTGAAGTAGGGGTTTCCAGGTGTTAGTGGATTCAAATATTTTTGAATTGGCAATTGGTTGAAGGAGTTAAATTATTATCCAAAGACATGGAATCAAAAGAAAAGAGTATCTGAGTTAAGATAAGGGGTCCTGGGGACCAAGGTTCTTATTATGTAGATGAAGCCTCCAAGTAGCAGGTTTGGAGAGAACAGATGTTAAATGTCTCTTATCAGATCTAAAAAGGTGCCAGACTCTTTAATCTCTCCTAGATCAGAAGGAAACCTGGAAAGGGAAAGAGATTCTCTACAGAATGTAGATTTTCTTCATAAGAGACAGCTTTGTAAGGCCATTTCAAAATATGTCAAAGAAATATATTTTGGGGTAAAATTTTGACCAAAGTCTGCTATCTGTCATGTGATACTACACTAGAGTCAGGTTGGAATTTTGTATCTTATCACAACAAAAATTCAGTTTTGTCAGTCTTAGATCTCTTTTTAATGTTAATGCTGGTCAGTTGTGCCTGAATTCCTAAAGGAGGAGAGTATAATGAGGCATGTCTGATTCTTCCTTCCCACCACAGCCTGATTTAGATTTTCAGGTCTGCTTTAGAACCTCCTTGGCTGAAAGGAAGGATTGATTCAGTTGGTTGGGGAGCCTGGAATTTTATTTTTCATTTTACAATGTGAACACAGCATTTATATTTTGAGAAACTAGGATTCCTTACCATTAAGACTGCTTTTTCTAAGGTAAGAACCAGTAACAGGATCTCCTTACAACCACATATTAAAATATTATTCAAGCTTTGCCTCATAAATAAATGTCCAAGTCATTCTTCCAGGCCCCACTCCACCTGTGCTTATCCAGCTTCCCTCCCCATTCTACTCCCCTCCAAGTAAATTTCTAGTCTGCTGACTTAGCTGAACATCACACTCTGGGCTGCAAGTTCATCAAGAAGGAAGGAGTTAAGCCCAACTCAACTCTTCATAGAGCAGGAGAAAAGAGGCTTCCTATTAGATACGCCTCAAGTATTGTTACCAGGGCAGAAGCCTAGTAGGTGAGAAAACATGGAACCAAAAGGTGCACAGGCTCAACTATAATCATGCCTCTATCCCGACAATCTGACCTTTGGAAAGTTACTCAGTGTCTCTGAACCAGTTATATATTTACATAGGAGGATACATGAAAAATAAGGAGGATTATTAAAGAGGATTTCTTAAAGTCCCCCTCTGATAAAAAATGCTAATACTATAATGTGGGAAAGAACAGCAGTTGAACCAAGGACAGTGGGCTCAGGTTTCCTGGGTTTAAATCTCAGCTATATCACTTCCTAGAAATATGACTGTGGGTCTCTGATTTCTGATTTCTTTTTTTTTTTTTTTTTTGAGATGGAGTCTCACTTTGTCACCCAGGCTGGAGTGCAGTGGTGCGATCTCAGCTCACTGCAGCCTCTGCCTCCCAGGTTCAAGCGATTCTCCTGCCTCAGCCTCCCGAGTAGCTAGGATTACAGGCTAGTACCACCATGCCCAGCTAATTTTTGTATTTTTAGTAGAGACAGGATTTCACCACATTGGCCAGGCTAGTCTCAAATTCCTGATCTAATGATCCACCTGCCTCCACCTCCAAAGTGCTGGGATTACAGGTGGGAGCCACTGCGCCTGGCTATGATTTCTTATCTCTACCATGGTAATACACCTTATAGCGTTGTTATAAAAATTAAATGAGTCAATATTATCTACAAGTACTTAGAATAACAGCTGACACATATCAAGTGCTCAACATGTTTGGTATTGTCATTGTTATTCTAAAAATTTCCAGTGACATACAGGTATAAGCAGCCACCCGGCATGCTGCCTCTATTTCCCAGTAGACAACATTTTACAAAGTAGCAATCTCTTTGCTTTTTCAAGTTTTCTTATTTCCACTCCTGGAAATATTCCTTTATAATCTGCAAAGTGTGGTAGAACATGAACCCCAATGATAGTCAAGAGTGGTCATCTACAAGTCCCTTTTTTAACACATCAAAAAAATAATAATAGTAATAATCAAACAATTACAACATTATTGTTTTGTGTCCAGTCCCTTTTGCAGAATTTATTTCCTCATCTTTGAATGACTGAAATTTCTGTGACCATATCATGTTTGCCCAAAAGAGATATAAAAATACTGTAGAACTAAAGTGAAATAGTTGAATTCTTCCAATAATTGGAGGTTAGTGGAGCCTTTCAGTAGGATCGGGATAATAAAATTTGTTATTTAAAGAAATGTATTTTTCAATCAGCTACTTACATTTGTTTAAGAAGGCAACGTTGTGTAGCAGTATTGCTGAAATGTTATAGAATTAATGCAGTATTTTGCCTTTGTCCATGACTGAAGAGGGGAAGATATAAGAAAACTGAAAAATTATAACCCCAAATAATCAATATTTAAGAAGGTGCAAAATAGTAAAAATATTTACTGTGAAAAATATCCACCTAAAAAAAGGAAAATAAAGCAAGAAACAATCCATCTCCATGGCTTCTCCCTCACCCTCACCTCAGAGCATACAGACACACACACAGACTACACACACCCTGCACATGCACACAGAGAGAGAGATGTTAAGAAAGCAGCTTCTTTTATCATGCACATAGGAATAAAATATTTTCCATTCTTTTCTTAGCTCCATGTAAACTCACTAAACACTGCTCTCTAGGGTTTTACAACTTGTGAAACAAAGCATCGTCCCAGAGTTTGTTTGTTTGTTTGTTTTGAGACAGGGTCTTGCTTTGCCACCCAGGCTGGAATGCAGTAATGTGATCTCAGTTCATTGCAGCCTATGCCACCCACACTCAAGCCATTCTTGCACCTCAACCTTCTGAATAGCTGGGACTACAGGTACATCCCACCATATTTTTTGTGGCTAATTTTTTTTTTTTTTTTTTTTTTTTTAGAGACAGGGTTTTGCCGTGTTGCTCAGGTTAGTCTTGAACTTCTGGCCTTAAATAATCCACCAGCCTCAGCCTCCGAAAGTGCTGAGACTACAGGCCTGAGCCATCATGCCCGGCAGCCTCAGAGTTTATGAAACGGTTAACTATAGATGGCTTAAAGCATCCTGGAAATGTAAATATTCTCATAAAATACAATTAAACATAACCAAAAAAAAAATATGGCATAACAGCAACAAAACAGAACAGACAGCTGTATACAGGGACCCGGCCCTGTAATCCTTACTATGTCTCCACAGCTTGGAGACTGGTGTTCAGCATCATCAACATGAAGGATCTGACTGACACCTAAGCTAGGATGGAAAACAAAACAACTTTGAAAATGTAAAATAGTTTCAAACTGATTTTCATAAGAAAGCTGGAAAGCTCAGTGTGTTTAATCGTTTTTACTTAGCAAAGAATTTATCTTTCATGTTCTTATAAAGTGGCTTTCTTCTGTGTTATCAATAAAAACTAACACTGACCTTCCTCCTGGAAGGTTAAACTTCTAGCTTGTGTTTGAAACGCTAGAGTGCCTTTTCTCAGAAGAAATGCCGCATATACGTGCCGCAAGCAATGAAAAAGAATACACCATCTCTCCGACCCTTCATTAGTCAGAGGATCTTGGCAACAGCAATGCTACTTGTATACGGTCTCTGCATGAAAAACTGTTTTCAAAGGTAACCTTGCCAAGGGCTATGCTCTGTCTTGGCAAAAGAAAGCAAACTTTACTTTTCTACCAATCGGTTTGCTCTGCATGAGAAACAGGTGTTAAGGTATGAAACGGGGCTTGGAGCAGTAACAAAATAAAACTCACCCAAAGTAAGTTTCATCTGGAAAAGAAACACAACTCAGAGATAATAAGCCTGCAGGGCCAACATGTTTTTGCAAAATGCAAATCATGAAAACTGGTTAAGGGATTAAATGCTCTTTTGCAAAAATGACCATGGAGATTATAATCATTAATTAAATTCATGTAAATAATTTTCTGAAAGAACTCTCCCTTTTTATCTCATAGGTTTCAAACAGCCTAATGGTAAAAAGGTTTAGTCTCAGAAGAGATTTTCTAATTAAAACTAAAAATCTGGTATAATTAATAAGTGTCAGCCTGCAATCTCAACCATTTAGCAAAGGCAGAGAAATCAAATGCTGATGTTTTGTAAAATAAAAAACCTAATAAAATCTCCAAGAAAATGAAATTTTTATAGGGTCTACTTCCATCAATACAATAGGTGTCCCAGATGGGACTAGGAACTTCTTAACATAGATAAATATTTTAACACTTACAATTCCTATATGCCAGTTTTATTCGTTTCTCTTTTCTCTTTGGAGTTGCAACTTGACCCAAAAGAAAGCTTGCAGTGATTTAATTTGGGTTTACATTTTTGAATTATCTAAGCTCCTTGATTCTTTCACTTTTTTTCCTCATTATCTTCACCCAGAGGTGAACCAGAGCAAAAAAGACAAGACGAAAGTCAAACATATCAATTTCAAATTTTGACTTCATAGTCTTGCATAGTTCCTCCTTCCCTTCACTGGATGTCCAACTCTATGACAGCTTTAGTCATAAGTTTTTATAAGTTTATAAAACTTACAACTTTAAAAAGTTATAAAAACTTTAGCGTTTATAAGTTTAATTTGACCCACAAGTAACAGTTCAAAGAACAAACATAATTAGTTTTTAGTAACTAAGTTTTTTGTTGTAGCTTGGTCTACAGTTATGCCCACACAGGTAAAGTAAAGCGATCATCATCTGACAGTAACACAGACAGAGGAATCTGCCAAAAATCCATTTCTCATTGTTTGTTGGTGGTCTCCCCTCCCTAGTTTCTCACTGGGAAACCAAGGGATTCCAGGACAAGTTGACTCTACTGGTGGCTCCAAGAATAGATGGCAGAACCTAGGCTAATTATTGCCTTCTTTACCTCTGCCACTATTCCAACCCCATGTGGTCCAGGCTGAGCTCGTCTCAGGACTGTGCCTGAACACTGTGTGCTGTTGGGGCTTAGAACGTGACACCTCAGTGTATGGTAGCTTAGCATGCTGAATACTTTGAACAACAGAACACTGGGGCTGGGTGTGGTAGCTCATGCGTGTAATCCTAGCACACTGGGAAGCAGAGACAGATAGACTGCTTGAGGCCAGGAGTCTGACACCAGCCTGGGCAACATGGCAAAACCCAGCCTCTACAAAAAATACAAAAAAATTTAGCTGGGCGTAATGGTATGTGCTGTAGTCCCAGCTGCTGGGAGACTGAGATGGGAGGATCACTTGGGACTGAGAGGCAATGGCTGCAGTGATCTGAGATTGTGTCACTGCACTCCATCCTGCGTGACACAGTGAGACCCTGTCTCAGTAACAACAACAACAACAACAACAATAATAATAAAGAACCTTGGAAGCAAGGTCTTTCTGACCTTCTCTCATATCTCCTGCCCTTTTTTCTGCCCTACCAAAGTTATTCACAGAAATCAGAATTTCTTTCCACCATGGAAGATCATAGACACTGGAATTCCTCAACCCCAGAGCAAGCCATATAACCTAGAAAGGTCATTCTCTCCCTTTTCCCTTGAAGATCCTCATTCCAGAGACGTTCTGTCCCATAATTGGAAGGAAGAAATGATACACAAAGAGGCCGGGAAAAATTTAAACAGACAGGCCTTCCATTTATTACCATTAGTTTGTAGCCTTTTATCCAATCACATTTCAACATAGCTGTCTATCCTTCATCAAACCTAAGCATAAAAAATAAACAGTTTTTCTGGGTCTGTGGGTCTTGATTTCTGAAGGCTCCATGTCACATAAAACTCTGATTAAATAAATTTGTTTTTTCTCTTGTTAACCTGTCTTGTTTTATAGGAATGTTGGCTACGATCCTTATATGCGTGAAGAAAGGTATCACCCCCTTTCACCTCTACAGTGGCATACCACCAGATGGTCTTTCCTCTCCTGGACTGGATGGTATGCAGATGTGGGGCCTTAGTCACCTTGCTACCACCAGAAAGGTCGGCTGCAGCAAAAAAAAGCACACTGAATAGGACATAGACTTTCCACACACTGTCCAAGCACTGAACAGGACAACGTCCAGAACACTCTAGCGAATGGAGCTGGAGCTGACGGATTAAGGAAATTCTGAAGCCTACCGAACCCCTGGGCCTCTGTTTACATGAGCCTATCAAGTCTTTGACTGGGTAAGTGCAAGTTGTTGCTTTTAAAAGATCCAAACAAATTTAAATGTATACAAGCTATTCAACTCAATTATGTAAAGATTACAATACGCTGTGGTAGAGACAGATGCACTGTTCAGATCCCTCTTCAAATAAGGACTTGCAGCCAACTACTGGGTGGGGTAGCAGCTAGCCTCTTCCAAACAGCAGCCTGCAACAGCCACTGAGTGAGGGGGCCATAAACATTCATCCATGTTAACCCAAAGCAGGACACTCCAACAGGGAAAACTTGCTCCAGAGTTTCTGTTGGGTTGGCCAAGGCATCTCTGTGATTGCATCAGTTTGAATTTTACCTCTGTTCAATCCTTCTTCCTTCATACTTTCTTTTATGGAATTTGATCCCTAGTAAACATGCCCCAATCTGCATCTCAGTGCCTGCTTCTGAAGAATCCAACAGTAACATACAATCTCCGTCCTTTTTCATATTATAACACACTTTCGCATTATAAAAAAAAAAGCAGAAGAAAAGCCATTAAATACATATGAGAAGCCACACGTAAACAAACAATATGCCTCATCCCTCCCTTTTTCAACCTTCCTTATAGCCACATACAGAACAAATCTTTGTGAGGCAGAAAGGCATTATTTAATAAATTGAAGTAATACAGTTAAGTTTGCTGAAAACCTATTTAAAATTGAAAAGGACTTTGTGGAATGTGTTTCTCATGAGTCACCAGTTTTGCTTTTTTTTTAAAAAAAAAAAAGTAAATATTGCATCAAGAACCTTTTTCTCATTATTGCCTGCTTTTATTAAAGGGGATTTGATGTATAATCTGGGTAAGATTTAAGTATTTAGGTGATGGGAAATAGATGTTTTCAATCAAAATTTGCTGTGAAGCAAATTTCTTTTAAGTGAATCCATTTTTAATTAACTGCAATTGTAAATTTGGAGATCAATTGAGCAATAAAAAGATCACACCTGGGACTGTAGGTTTTCTTTACAACTAATATATTTAAAGGTATAAATAACTTTGATAAAACAATAATTTAGGGATTCTAGTCTCACTGCCTTATCGAAACATTTCTTGCTCTGGTCACCAAAGACATTCATTTTGCGAAATCCATGGACATTCATCAATCTCTTTTTGTTGACTTTTCTGAAGCATTATGATTCCCTTGGCACTTCTCTTGCTTTGACTTCTACCACACTATACTTTTCTAGTTTTATTCCCATTTTTCTGCTTCTCTTCTGTATACTTTCCAGGCTAAACCAGAACTTTGGAAGGCTAAGGCAGGCGGATAACGACGTCAGTACATCGAGACCATCTTCGCTAACACAGTGAAACCCCATCCCTACTAAAAATACAAAAACTCAGCCGAGCATGGGGGCAGGCGCCTACAGTCCCAGCTACTCAGGAAGCTAAGGCAGAAGAATCGCTTGAACCTGGGAAGTGGAGGTGGCAGTGAGCCGAGATTGTACCAATGCACCCAAGCCTGGGTGACAGAGTGAGACTCCATCTCAAAAAAAAAAAAAAAAAAAAAAAAAAGAATGCCTTTCCCCCTTCTCACTCTATTAGCAATCTCTGGTGTCCTCAGCCATACTCATGGCTCTAAAGCAGCACTGATCCACAGATCATTGACACACAGATATGCATAATCCACTTATACACAGATTACTTACATAACATTTCAAATGAATGCCTCAAAGGCACCTCAAATTCCACCTGCCAAAGAGTGAACTTTTGACAGCTCTCCTCCCAAGTTGCCTATCTCAGAGAATGGTGCTCCTATTCATCCTGTCATGAAAAACCAAAACCAAATAGTCTTAGGTAAAATTCCTCTTTCCTTCACTGTCTGCACATATTCAAATCCATCAAGTTCTGTTGGTACAGCCTCCAAAATGTATTCTGAACACTATTAAGAATACATTTTTCCCTGTCCCTATTGGCTCTATCATAAAACAAAGTGCTCTCATCTCTCACTTGGACTGCAATGACGTTCTAACTGGTCTAGTGGGCCAGTTAGAATTTGTGCCCCTTGTTTAAAACATTTCAGTGAAATCTGCTGCTCTTGGGGTAAAGACCAAAAATCTTAATGTGGCTACAATGCCCTGCATCTCCTGCCTTTTGCCTCAATTTCCATCTGCACTAAGCTCTTCCTTTTCCCTGTACCTGGCCACAGGAGCCGATTTTCACTATTACTCCTACCATGGACCCTTAGCACCTGTATTCCTTCTGTCTCAAATGCTCACCACTCTCCCATACCCATCCCCACAATAACCCCTGCTTCTTTCTTAAATCTCAGCTTAATCTCTACCTCCTCAGGGAAGATTGTCATGGTCCTCCGATTCTGGACCTATTTAATATATGCTCAGATCCTTGACATCAACTACAGGCTTTCCTAGGAAAATGTTTTATTTGTTTGTAATTATTTGAGAAAACTTCCCCATAGACTGTAAGCTCCTAAAAGGGCTGGAACTCATAGCTTTTTTCCCCTTGTTTAGTTTTTGTTTTGCTCACCATTGCAACTGAGGTTCCTCACAAACTGCTTCACACACAATAGGCACTCAAGAGATATTTGTTAAAAGAATGACAAAAGAGTTAATAAATATAAGTAGAATGCTTTTGTTGTTGTTTTGTATTGAGACAGGATTTCACTTTGCCACCCAGGCTGGAGTACAGTGGCACAAACACAGCTCACTGTAGTCTCGGCCTCCTGGGCTCAAGCGATCTTCCCACCTCAGCCTCCCAAAGAGCTGGGACTACAGGCGCGTGCCACTATACAAGATAATTTTTGCATTTTTTTTTGTAGAGACGGGGTTTAGCCATGTTGGCCCAGGCTGATCTCAAACTCCTGAGCTCAAGCAACGTACCTGCCTTGGCTTCCCAAAGTGCTGGGATTACAGGTGTGAGCCACCATGCCCAGCCAAAGTAGAATGTTCTAATAAGCTTGATCATAACATAAAGAAACTATTAGTAACATGTATCATCATTAAATAATCTGTGTAGATAAAATCTCCTGTTTTGACAAATTATTGACATCTTTAAAAAAATCACATGTATGATTTGATTATGGTGTACCAAATGAGAGCCCGTCACCCTTAGTCTTCTACATTTTCTCTCTTGTATTTGCCTTCGTTGTGTGGACCTTCCTTAGTCCACCCAAATAGCCTGAGTCAAGATCAACTCTTTCACGATGCCTGCCCTGGCTTCAGCATTTAATGGTCCCCCCTCTTTTTCCACCTTAATATTTCTTATGGAAGGGGTTGGCAAACTTTTTCTGTAAAGGGCTTGATAGTAAATAACAGGCTTTGCAGGCTACATGGACTCTATCAAAACTACTTTGCTCAGCCACTCTAGCAGGAAAGCATTCACAGACAATATATAAGTGAATGAACATGGCTGTGTTCCAATAAAATTTAATTTATAGATAATTAACTAGAATTCCATATAATTTTCACATCATAATAAATTCTTTCTTGTTTAAAAATGTATTTCAATCTTTGAAAATATAAAAGTCAGTTTCAGCATGTGGGCCATACAAAAACAGCCAGATTTGGCCTATGGACTACATGGTTTGTTGAACCCCTATCTCACAAGACTTACCAGGGTTTCTCAGAGCACATACCTTGGAAAGTTAGTTTTTTGTTGTTGTTGTTGTTGTTGTATCTGTTTTGAGACCAAGTTTCTCTCTTGTTGCCAAGGCTGGAGTGCAATGGCACAATTTTGGCTCACTGCAACCTCCATCTCCCGGGTTTAAGCGATTCTCCTGCCTCAACCTCCTGAGTAGCAGGGGTTACAAGCATGAGCCACCATGCCCAGCTAATCTGTGTACAGTTGGTAGAGACTGGGTTTCACCATGTTGGCCAGGCTGGTCTCGAACTCCTGACCTCACGTTATTCACCCATCTCAGCCTCCCAAAGTCCTAGGATTACAGGCATGAGCCACAGCGCCCCACCAGAAAGTTAGTTTTTCATGAGGATATTTTAAGGGGTTTTCAAATGCGTGGTTGTATTTTATAGGTTAAACATGAATACAAAACACACAGTCACTATTACCTATTTTTGTTTACTAAAATAACCAATTATTTAACTTGTGCCACTAAGGTTTTTTTGTTGTTCTTGTTGTTTCCCCTGTTGGGTATGCATGAGGGTGCTGGTTAAAAGAAACTCTTTTCTTGCCCTCTTGATTTAACTGAAGACTATCACAATGTGACATTAGCAGAGCAAACTGCTACCACCAAACAAAACCTCACCATAGGAGAGGGATCCAAGATGGCCAATTAGCAGCAGCTCAAGATTGTAGCTCCCAGTGAAAACGCAGAGAGCGAGTGGACGCTGCACTTTCAGGCGAATTTTTGTTGCCCACAGACCGGGAGAATCCTGGCGGAGGAGCCACATGGGTCGCCAGCGCGACTTTTTTGGTCGGCACGGCTGTTTTGCCGGCGCCCCAGCGCGGTGCTTCTCGGTGCAGAGTATACAGGACGGGGTGCCCTTTGATTCGGCTCGGCTGGTCCCATCCTCACAAGGAGAACAGCAATTGAAAGCGCTGAGGACTGAGAGTTTCACAGTAAGCACAGCTGAACCCGGGAAGGCCTAGCTCTGTGGGGAAAGGGTGTCTGCCAAAGGAAAACTAAGAAACAGAAAAAACTTCATCACCAACAAGCCGGATGTCCACTCAGACCCAATCTGAAAGTCGGCAATTACAAAGACGACAGGTGGATAAGTCCACAAAAATGGGAAGAAACCAGTGCAAAAAGGCTGAGAACACCCAAAATCAGAATACCTCTCCTCCTACAGGGGATTGCAGCTCCTCATCAGCAAGAGAACAAGGCCTGATGGAGAATGAGTGTGATGAACTGACAGAATCAGGCTTCAGAAGGTGGATAATAAGAAACTTCTGTGAGCTAAAAGAACATGTACTAACCCAATGCA
>CAUYLG010041364.1:0-18259 GCA_963573385.1 Cacajao melanocephalus | reverse complement strand
ACCATTTATTAAATAGGAAAGCCTTTCCCCATTGCTTGTTTTTGTCAGGTTTGTCAAAGATCTTTGATCTTTGATCTTTGGCACTCTGCATTTTTCATATGCTATTGCTGCTTCAACAATCACAAGTAGGTGCTATTGCTTCTGCCCTGAACACTCCGTTTTTCCAGGCAAGGATACTACTTGTCTCCTGTCTGTTACACAATGTTGTTTTCAGCATCTAGCACTAGAATCTCCTACCATCTGCTTCCAGACAACACACCCTCCTGTAAGGCACTGCCACCAAAACAATGGAGAGCATGAGGTACCAACGCTGTGTAATGGTCAATGGTAAAGACTAAAATGATGCTTCTCCTCCTCCTTGGTGTTACAGACTCTTATGGAAGTCCCAAACATCTGCTGGCTGTAGTAATGGATCTATTAGTTATTAATTAAAACCCTCTCTCTTTCAGTAACTCAGATAGGATGAATGCTGGAGAGTGGATGCCAATTATTATAATGCCTTCACTGAGAACCTAAAACTTCTTCCCCTCTTTGGCAAGATGAAGTTGGGGAGTGTCCACGTTGCACTAGAAGGTCACTCAGCTGGAGCTATGTTAGAGGAGCACTACCTCAAAATGGTTCTGACCTGACAAAGTGAGGGGGTCCTATGAAGCTTCTGATCCTCAGGAGGAGTGGAAAATCAAGAATTTTGGAGTAAAGTTCTATGTCCAAGTTAGTGAAACCTGCAGTTCAGAAGTCCCTGTGGGCAACTTTTGAAGAATTCACACATGCTTGCCAAGAAAGTAAATCCATTTGAACATCTGTATGCCCAGAAAGCTCTTCTAATAGTGTGTTACAAGAGAATTACCTCATTAACACCTTTCCTTCAGGATAGTTCTTCTCACTCACCTGCCATAGCTTCAGACCCCAACCCTGCTAGCAGAGCAGGTTTTCAATGAGCCTTCTTTTACTGGCTTGGAGATGTCCACCTTCTCCCTGTATCCTCACATGGCCTTTTCTCCTTGAATGTGTACTCCTGGTGTCTCTTCCTCTTCCTATAAAAACATCAGTCTTATTGGATTAGTGCCCCAACTTAAAGACCATATTTAATGTTAACTACCTCCTTAAAAGGCCCTGTCTTCAAATACAATCACAAAGGGTGTTACAAGCTTCAGTATATGAATGTGAAGGGGGACACAATTGTCTATTATAGAGTTCATAACTAACAGGCTACTCTTAATTCCCACTATAAAACCTACTAACTCTGAATCCTTATTGGTAAGGGTTACCCTTAGGGCAACAGGCTACCTCCAATTTTGCTTCTTTAAGATGCAAAATGATGAACTGAGAGTCAGCTATGATAAATTTCCAAATAACAGCTATAATTACCTTCAATAATTTATCTAAATATCATACAGACCAATGGAATGGGTGTTTGAAAAGTCTAGAGAGTTTTTGTATCTAAGACCAATTCTAATGTTTGGAAAAACTCAGTAAAAGAAAATTATATGACAAAACTGCTTAATTAATTGTGGCTGAAGCAACTATAAAAGAATGAGGGTAAAACTCATAAACATCAAAAAGGATTCTACCGTCAAATTATTTCAAAAGTGTCCAATTTATTACTTCAAATGAATGAAACAGAAACCAAAAACTATGGATGATATTTTCAGAATGTTGTATATGTAAGAAAGACAAAGTGGAAATACAATTAGCAGTAATATCCTCAACAGGATGTCTCAATCCTACATCTAAATATAAAAATGAAATATACATAATTTATGTTAAAATAAAGGACTTAATTTTTTGTATTATTTTAATGAGGCAACTTTTTGATTACTCAAGTAATTATGAATCACAATCATGTTATATAAGGATTCTTCTATATTTGTTTAAATAATAGTAGAAATGTGACTATAAATAATTTTAATTAAAATTTTTATTTATATTTTCATTTAAACGATAGATTTGTAACCCCAATTTTTCTTAAAATTAGGTTACCAGAGTGACTGGATACATTGCATAACCTTCCATTTATATGAAAGTATTATAGTTATAATTCATGTAGGGGTTTCAGATATTTAGGGGTCTGATCTAGGAAGAAGATGTGATGATTAGGGACAGTGGCACACAGAGGCGGTACTGGGCGATGCCAGAACAGAGTTGCACAAAAGGGGAGGCCTTTCACAGCATAAGGCTATTCAGAGGCTAGGCAAAGGGGCCACCACCCTGAGGGGAAGGAGGGCAGGAGAACTTCTGGAGAAGAGGGAAATCAGAGAGGGGGCAAACATGGTAGGTGATTTCCACTCAGCAATAGAGCTGGAATTGCGTGACTCCAAATACTGTAAAAGGCAATAGGAACTTGGGGTCCTATACTTGCAAGACTATACAATCAACAGCCCACAGAAGTGGGGTGAGGCTTCTCATTGTATGTAAAGTAGACAGACTCTAAGGCTAAATGTCTGTTTCTTGGACTGGACTATTTTTTAAATCTGTTTGTTACCAGGGGCTTCTGAGTTAATGTGTCTCAACTGCAATACCGAAATAAAAAACCTAGAGACCAAAGCTCAATAGCTATCTTTGGATCTTTTATATAATAATTATAATATAAGTAGTATATACTTATGTGTATATAAGTATTACATATGCCTGTACACATGTGTGTATATAGATATACACTGATACTGTTTTGTGCTGATATTGGTGACATTCAACCATGAAACTGCCAGACTAGAATTGCCATTAGTGATCATGAAAAAGAAGGGGTTGAATATTTATTTCCCCTAGTAAAAATAATTCAAGTGAACAAAAACTATATATAGACAAAATCACTAGTTATTCATTTTTACCAAGTATAAATGCATATTTTAATGTAATCACACATAAATTATTTTAGCTTATATAAAATTGCCAAAGGAATGGATTATTGGCATGATTTTCAGAGGAAATTTTAAGTATTTTCTGCTCTGTCATCCTTATTTTTATTCTTCTGCTAGTTAGAATCACTCTGGCATGGCTTCAAGGGAAAGAAAGTCAATTGAAATACATATTGTTGATGTTACATTAACAGACTCCACAGATAGCAATGTGAACCATGAATATACTCACATAAAATACAAATGGCTTCAATGCTGGGGAGAGGAGGGAAATAATAAATAACAGCTTTACAATTGTGCAAAATAAAAATAAATCATTATTTCAATAAGTTAACAAACAGGACCCACTAGACTTATAAAAATGCAAAGCACTGTGCACTTTAAATGAAGTTAATAAAACCAGATGGGGAATATTTTATTAAGAAGCCATTAAACAATAAAATAAAATTCTAAGATAACTGTGGGTTGAAAGCTTGCTCTGAAAGTAAAATAAGAGTAATAAGATGGATTGGGATATATGTTAGGGAAAGGAGCAGAATAGGTTAATTCAACAAACTATCATTAGGAACGTAGGTGCCCAGGATATCAAGGTGAATACAAAAATGTTTGTTCAAGGGTCACCACATATGGCCAGCCATGTAATTGCCTTAAAGTAATTCAAAGTCTAATAGATAAGAAATAAAATAAAGTACTATATTGGTCTTCTTCTTCATAATTATCATAGCATCTGTCTTTCCCACAAAACTTTTTGGATACGAAAACTATATTTTCAGGTTTAATACTGTATTACTAACACTTGAGCAATGATGTTTGCATTCCCAGGCACTCATTAAGCATATGCATGCATTAAATTGCTTGATAAACATTATGGGAAGAGCACCAACTTGGATTCTTGTTCTGCCTCAAACATAAAACCAGAGTTTAGCCAAGTAACCCTACTACCTGCATTGTATTTTGCCATGTAAAGTTTTTTTTTTTTTCCTTCCTGAAAACTCTCATTCCAAGCTTAGAGGTTCCCAAAGCTCAACACTTTTCTTTATCTGTAGATAGAGAACCCACCTTATGTAGGAATTGGGAAAATGTTTCATAGCTTTCTTGTGAAACTAGAGAGGGCATCTGATTAGATCATCAAAGCAAAGCGTAAACTTCTGAGTATAAATCTGAAGCCCAGCTAAAAACCTATAGATCTAAGAGAGTGTGCTGGATAGACTTTAGCCAATCTGGTGTTTCCACTACCCCATTTCAAGATCTCTTTTGGGACTCAAGAGATGCCAGAATCCACATTTCACAGACTCCTCTTCCATATTTGATTCCGTTGCATTTTCAGATGACAGGCACTGCTAAAGAAACTGAATTCCCGCAGGCACTTGCAGCCTGAACAGAACTAAGGTGCACAGCAACTTATTGACAAGTTTTCACAAAGCACCCATTTCACTAATGCAGACTGAGTAAATTGGTGGGAATTTCCTAGGAATTTTATAGTATTAAAAGAGTTTCCAGACAAATTATTAAGAACCACCCACTTTGATATTTTGAGCTAAAATCTTGGGTAGAAGTCTTCCTGACCTTTGTTCCTTCAGCTTCTCTAACAGTTGCATGAGCCTCTATTTCCTATAGTAGGTTTCTGTATCCTAATCACTTAGTGAATGAATAATTAATTCTGTGAGTAATGTCAGACAATACTGTTTCCTGCATTTTCACCACTTCTTAAGTACAGACAAAAAGCTAGAGTGGAAGACTTCAGATAATTGTCTTTGCATCTACATTAGCAAATGGCAACATTAGTTGTATAGGTAGTAAAGAACCCATCTGCGGTTCATGGGTTTCCTGGCATTTTCTAACAACGAAACCTGATATGAGTGATAGGACTGATTTAGAAAATTTTCTGGGCTCATAGGCAAATAAATTCACATTGTGGTGTTCCTCATCCTTTTTGAGATCAAAGCAATCTGTAAACTTGCTCCAGGTTCAGTGCTTTCATTATTTCAAATGCATTTCATTGTGGTACAATAAAAGAAACTACTCCTCCTAGCTATGAACACCCTGCTCAGATTGGACTTCTTCACATCTGTACATGGCACATCTCTATTATTTTCTAGACTCAAAGCCACCTGCCTTGACAGAAACTTCAGTTTGAATTCAAGAGACTGCTTAACATTGTTGGCTTTTTCTCTTCTCTATCATTATCTTCTGAGGTTTATAGAGGTAAAATTAGGCTATATATACACACATTCTGACTAATACAAATGTCAGAGGCATGTGAACTAGAGTAACTCCATCTTAAATAGGAGCTGGGTAAAATGAGGCTGAAACCTACTAGGCTGCATTCCCAGAGGGTTAAGACATTCTAAGACACAGGATGAAATAGGAGGTTGGCACAAGACACAGATCATAAAGACCTTCCTGATAAAACAAGTTACAGTAAAGAAACTGGCTAAATCCCACCAAAACCTAAATGGCCACAAGAGTGATCTCTGGTCTTCCTCATTACTACACTCCCATCAGCGCCATGACAGTTTACGAATGCCATGGCAATGTCAGGAAGTTACCCTATATGGTCTAAAAAGGGGAGGCATGAATAATCTACCCCTTGTTTAGCATATCATGAAGAAATATCCATAAAAATGGGCAACCAACCAGCCTATTTATGGAGTAGCCACTCTTTTATTCCTTTACTCTCTTAATAAACTTCTTTCACTTTGCACTGCAGACTTGCCCTGAATTATTTCTTGTGTGAGATCCAAGAACCCTCTCTTGGGGGTCTGGATTGGGACCCCTTTCCTGTAACACAAAGAGAGCTTACTTCATAATTTTCATAAACCATATTTTAAACAATATTTTTGTTGTATCACTGAATTAGAAATACAATAATTTTTTAAATGCTGTGGATAGAAATATGAGTTGAAAATTTTTGCTGTAGACCTCTTTATAACCAGGTTCTAAATGTTCTACTCTACTCTCCCTCTTCCATTTTCAATTTCTTCCATACAAACTGTTCTACAGTCTCTAAGATTACATGGGGACCATATGGATCAGTTCTGAGATAATGTGGGCAGAAGTGAAACGTTCTCTCAGGCCTGCTTTCCAAAAACTTCCCATACAGTAAGTTAAGTGCAGAGGACCCAGTAGAATACGTGGAAGCCCTAGGAGTTTGTAGAAGGAGTCTAGATCTTTGAAGAAGTAGAACTTCCCCACTGACCTATTGGATTATAAGATAAACAAGAAAAATATATATTTCTTTGTTAAACCATTGAGATTTTAGAGGTTAATGCTTAAGAGCATGTTAGCCTAATCTGATTAAATCAGTTAGCTTAGTCTATTTAATCTCATCTCTGAAACCTCTCTATGGAACAGAATCTCAATATTTTAGAATTATTTTCTAAGGCATTCCTCCAGAAAACTGTTCTAGTACACTCTCATCTCCTTCCTTTCACAGACCTCACGTATAAAATTACACTTTGGATTAACTGAACTAACTTTAACATGATCTAAATAATCTAAAATATACTTACGTTTTTATCTCCATTTAAATTACTTTTCTCAAAGATTTGCATCTTGAAATCCTACATATAAATCCATTAAGGTGACTAAATTGTCAGGATTATTGCATTTTTGTGAATGTGTGAGTTGGAGGATACAGAATAAAATAAGGTCTGTCTGGTAAAAATAAATGTATTATATCATACAAAAATAGAAACTTTCATCTGTGAACTAGATTTGCAGCATTTTGATTTTTAAATTATAGATGAGTTTCACTTAAAGATATTCTGGTTTCAAATAAAAAGCCAAGCCTCACTATCTATTTTATGCTCAGTACCATGGTGTATTAGACAAAATACTAAGCAAATAGTTGAATGTTAATCCTAATTTTTGAAACTGTCTCTGATTTTCTTTACTGACATGGGTAATGTATTGTGGCCATGGCATTGTTTTGCTGGTTTGTTTCACCTCAATAAAGGTAAGATCCATAAACAAAATTAAAGACATTACCCTCTGAAGAGTGGTGGTTTATCGTTGTTATAAGCTCATGTTGAAAATCTACATAAATGATCTTCCACTGTTTGTGTCAGGTTTATAGATAATTATCCTAAGACTTTCTAAAATATATGTATTTACCAATCAGTCAGCATTCTAAAACATGAAAGCCATCTCCTTTATGCTGTATAAGAGTTGACTTCATGCATAAGAAAACATGAAGCCTTAAGGCTCAATCAACATTTGGAAGAGACAATCTGTCTACACAGAATACCATCTGTTTACAGTTATTGTCTATCAGAAGAATATAAGAAGCATTATCTTGTGTACGATCGCACAGAAGCCATTGTTGTACCATCCTCATTGAATAGCTGAGTAGCAGAAAAATACCACCTGGAAAAAACCATGGAATCTTGATTTCTCCCTTTCAAAGTCAAAGTCATTTCTTGTCAAAGCTTAAATTATATGGCAACTAAACAGTCAGTTTTACTTCTTGTTTTCCTTATCATCTGAAGTTATTAGAAATGACCAAAAATGGCTTGAGTGTAGTGTTTATCTTTAAACCCCAATTGGTATATTACAGAGTTTTTAATGGACAATAAGTAGGTAAGTATTCACTGAATTTAACTGGAGAAACTGATATGGCATCTAAACAAATAAATTGAAATTTTAAAAAATATATAGATATACTGTATTTTGACTAACTGAATTGTTTGCTTCCTATCCTATCTTGTTTTGGCATAAACAAAACATAATGAAAATCAGAAAAGGGGAATATCTAGTATCTATAATTTTGGACGGAGTAAATGCAATATAAATCCTGTTGTTTATAAACATAAAAGAAAATTTCTTATCTGACTTAAAAAGTAGTTGGACTAACTCTAAAAACTTTATTGCTTTTGTATATATGATCTTTTTTTCTCTTCACGAAGTCTTGATATTTTTGTAGATTTCTACTCCCACATTAGGTAGTATCAAGATATTACTCCTTCTTTTTGCTGGGATAGCATCACAGGAGGCCTAGCAGGGAGTCAGGATTTTAGCACTACCCAGTTTTACAAAGCCATCCCTCCCACAGAGTGTAAGGTAGTCTACTTGAGGAGTTTAAACCATGCACCCCTAGCCCTTCGCAGCCAGTGTAATATCAACAGAGGCCTAGTGGAGAGCTGGAATTCCCGCTCCCAACTAGCAATGACAAGGAGTAACTCCTTCGCCACCAAATGTTGATGGAGTACAGATGGAGAAGCCCACACCTGGCAGGAAAAAGGTAACTTGCCTCTTAAAAGAGCCCTGCTATAACACAAGACTTAGATAAGATCCAGAGTTTTACAATATGAAATGCAAAATGTTCGGGCTTCAATTGAAAATCACTAGTCATACCAAGAACCAGAAAAATCTTAACCTGAAGGACAAAAGACTGTCAACAGATGGAAACACTGAAATAACACAGATGTTACATATCTGACAAAATTTTAAAGTGGCATTCATATAATTGACAAGCAATTATGAACATGATTGAAACAAATGAAGGAAAACGTTAAGTCTCAGCAAAGAAATAAAACATTTAAACATGAATGTAATGAAAATTTTAGAAATGAAGTTTATAAGTCAATAGATATGTCAAAGCACAATGGAGAGGAGAGCAAAAGAATCAGTAAATCGACAGAAGACATTAGAAAGTATTCAGTCTGCACAACAAAGAGAAAGTAAGGAATGAAAATAAAGTCACAGAAAACTGAGCAGCCATAATAATAGATCTAACATTTGTACCATTGAAGTGCCAGAAAAAGAGGTGGAAAAGGGTGATATTTTTAAAGTACTAAAAGAAATTTGACTGAAAATTTCCCAAATTTGATGAAAGACATAAACTTATGGACTGAAAAAGCTGAGCAAACCTTAAACAGGGTAAAGTCAAGGAATCTATGCAAAGACACATCATAGTCATGCTTCTGATAATGAAATGCAAAGAAAAAAATACTGAGAGCATCCTGAGAGAGATGAGAGACTACCTATAGAGTAACACTAAATCTAATGACATTGGATTTCTCATCTAGAATCATGAAGGCCAGAAGTGGCATATTGTTTTTCAAATGCTGAAAGAACTGTCAGTGCAGAATTCAACATCTAGTGAAAATATTCTTCAGAAACAAAGATAAATTCAAAGTATTCTTAGATGAAAGAAAACTAAAGTAATTTGTTTCTAGAAAACCAAAAATGTAAAAGATTGAGTACAACAATCAAAAGACAGAGATTGGATAGATGGATAAAACCAATGACTGAATCATACGCTGTCAACAGAAAACTCTCTTCAAATATGACATATGTGGGTTGAAAGTAAATGACGGAAAAAGGTATACCATGAAAACAATCAAAGTAAAGCAGGAATGGCATTATTAGTATCTCTCAAAGTACACTTCAAAGCAAAGAAAATTACCAGTGAAAGAAAAAGACATTACATCATAATTAAAGGGGCAGTCCACTGAGAAGATATAGCAACCCTAAATGGGTACATACAAATAACAGAGGAAAAAATACGTAAAGCGAAAATGGATAGAACAGAAGGGATAAATGGACAAATTCACAATTACAGTTACAGACTTTAACACATTTCTCTCAACAATTTATAGAACCAGACAAAAAATCGGTAAGGACATAGAACTCAAAAACATCATCAACCAATACAATTTAATTGACATTTATAAAACATACCACATAATAACAGAATACACATTCTTTTCAAGTGTTTACAGAACATATATCAACCTCAACTATATCTTGATTTTCAAAACTTCAACAAATTTAAAATAATTGAAATTATGTAGGATGTGTTCTTGATGACAATCAACATAAACTGGAAATAAATATCAAAAAGATAAAAGGAAAATCCCCAAACACATGGAAACTGAATAATATATGTCTAAATAATCTGCAAGAGAATTTCTAAAAGTGCACTGAAGTATATGAAAATGAAAATACAACACATCAAAATTTGTGCCACACAGCTAAAGCAGCGCTAAAGGAAAATTTTATAATACTAAATATTTGTAATAGAAAAAAATGGAAACTTCCAAGTCAATAATCTAAGCTCTCATTTTATCTTTTATGATGTTAGTATTGTCCTGATACCAAACTCAGACTAAGATAACACCAAAGGAAAAACTAAAACCACAGCCCATTATCCCTTGTAAATATAGATGTAAATTTGAAAACAAACTAATTAGCCATATTAAAAGACTAAAGAAGAATATCACATAATCATACTAATTGATGCAGAAAATCACATTAAACACATCTGACAAAATTAACAGTCATTCATGACAAAAACTTTCAGAAAGTTAGGATTAGTGGAAAACTTCTTCACCTTGATAAAGAACATCTACAAAAAAATCAACAGCTAAAATCATACCTAACGATGATGTGTGATACCTAATCGTCATCCTCTAAAATCAGAAAAAGGCATTGATGCCCACTTTCACCATAATTATTAAACATTACTGAAAGTTTATCCAATGCCATAAAGCAAGAAAAGGTAATACAAGGCAAATAAATGGAAAGAAAGAAATAAAACTGCCCCATTAGAAGACATTATAATCTACATAGAAATTTATGCTAAGCACCAAAACCTGATCTCAAAAGGTCACATACAATATGATTTCATTTATATTACTTTCACGAAATAACAAAATAGAGATAAATAACAGATTAGTGGTTTCCAGGGTTTAGGGATAATGGAGAAGGAGGGGATGGGTATGACAATTAAAAGAGAACATGAAAGAGATGTTTATCTTAATGGAATTGTTCTCTTTATTGTGACAGTGGTTAGTGATTCTACATATGATAAATGGCACAAAACTACGCACATACATTGTATCAATGGCAAATGACTGGTTTTACTTTGTGCTATAGTTACAACCTGGGTCAACAGAATTTTTCTATATTATTTTGTAACTTTTTGTGAATCTACAAAATACACAGGCAAAAAAAAAAAAGCCACAGACTAGAAGAAGACACTAAGAGTAGTGGTGACAATTATATGAAATTTACGAAGAATCTAAAAATCATTAAGGAAACACAAACAACCAATTAAAAAATATACAAAGGACGAAAAGTAATTCCTAGAGGAAGAAAAGATGCTGGTAGACATCATCAATACACCACTATTCATTAAGCTCATCTCTGTTTCCTGCACATTTGGAAGATACCATTAATAAAGACATGAAATCCCCCTGCAGCAAGCGTGTCCAACCCACAGACATGGTCTGCATGCAGTCAGGACAGCTTTAAATGGAACCCAACACAAATTTATAAACTATCTTAAAACATTATGAGATTTTGTGATTTTTTTTAGATCATCAGCTATTGTTAGTATATTTTATGTGTAGCCCAAGAAAATTATTCCAATGTGATGTAGAGAAGCCAAAAAATTTGACACCTCTGCCCAACAGTATTAAGGTAGGTGGAGGACCTCAACTCTGAAGGCAGGGGTTCAGACACTAGACCAAATTGAGGACTAGCCAAAAAACATTGGGTAGGAAGCACCTCGCCAAAGACACACCCAGCAGTGTGCCACGTCAGTTTACCATTGCATGGCAACACCCAGACATTACATCCGTTTTCATTGCAATGACCTAACAACCAGGAAGTTACCACCCTCATCCTAGAAATTTTTGCATAAACGGTTTCATAATTTGCATGTAATTAAAAGTGGAGATATATGTATATACACACACACAGTGGTCCCCAATGTTTTTGGCACCAGGGACTGGTTTCATGGAAGACAACTTTTCCACAGATAGGGAGTAGGGGTGGTTTTGAGATAAAACTGTTCCACCTTGGATCATCAGGCATTAGATTCTCACAAGGAGCCAAAACCTAGATCCTTCCCATGCATAGTTCATAATAGGGTACACATTCCTGTGAGAATTTAATGCTGCCACTCACCTGACAGGAGGCAGAGGTCAGGCAGTAACGCTCACCTGCCCTCCACTCACCTCCTGCTGTGCAGCTGGATTCCTAACAGGCCATGGACATATTAGTCCATGGCACACTATGAGTGGAGTATGCCTGCTGAGCAAGGCATTGTACTTCCACTGCAGCTGTATGCTGCTACTTCAATGAAATTTGCTCTTGAACACAACCAGGTGACTCTGGTTGGCCCTTGAATTCTTACTCAGTGAAGCCAAGAATCCTCCTGGGCTAAACTCCAATTTTGGGGCTTGTCTGTCCTGTATCAGTTTAAATGAGAAATTAAAAACATAGATTTGCCCAGGTAGTTATTATGTGAGTTCTTCATTTTATCTCTTTTTTAAAATTTTCAGACTTTAGAATAAAAATTATTTTGATCAGAAATTCTTTGAAATATTAAACCTCAGTATATACCATAACATCATTTCTGACCTCCTAGTAGGAAAGTAAGGATCTCTTGCTTTCTAACTGGTTGAAAATACCAAATATGAAATAAGACCATGTTGTTTTATGTATTGCATAAATTGTGTAGACAGTAGAGTAAATTTTAAAATAATGGGGACATGAGAGCAGGAGTAGGGGTGGGAAGGGTAATTTACAGAGCTCAACAAAACCACAGAATAGCCAGGATACATAGAGTTTAGTAACTCAGATTGACAAGGGATATTTTTAATCAATTTCAGGGAGTCATTTTGAGCAACATTTCTATGATTTCTGAAACAATTCAACCAAATTACCACCTGTATCTACTTCTGATCTGAAGGGATCTAAACCTTCCACTAAGATGTCAAAGCTACTTTCTATTATAACCAGGTATCTCTCAGAGCTCAAGATTAATGAAAAAATAAATCTCAGCATAAACCAAAAGAAAAGAAACATTGTATTCAAGAAACTTAAAAAATTTGATTTTTAGTCTAGCTCCATAACACACCTGAGATGAATACATATTTTCTGCAACAGTATATATATATATATACGTATGTGGAGATATATATATATATATATATATATGAAGAAAGCATATCCAGAAAATAAAAATATGGGCTTTTCAGTAGGATAATTACCCTTAGGAACCTACTCAGCAGGACTGTCCCTGAATTTTCTGAGCCCTAGAGAAGATTCCTCATTCAGGATGGTCCTTGGGTCACAGAGTTAAAATTTCTTTCCTTACAGTGCCAGACTTTTCACCATAGTATTTAGGTTTGCATATCATACATTCAAGAAGTAATCTTAGAAAATTAATTCATTAGAAGAAAGAAGTAGCATCATTTGGGAAAAAATAGTATTCACTTTTTGAGTTTTCATAAAATTTACAGTTGGACTGTACAGGTTTGTTTTATTAGTAATAATATAAAAGTAAGGATGTTTCAGATATTTTTGGTTTTACACACGTTGAAAGAAATGATTTCAGCTTAATATGAATTTATTTACAGTATACAATAAGTAAATCTTTAGCAACATTTTGAAAAAATGAATTTCCCAATATATTTTTACATTCTAGAAAAATTCTTCATTCCAGACTATATACACCATAAATAAAATGCATGTATAGTATAGCATTGTAAATTTATCAGCAATTACTTACAAAGTAAAGGTCCTTCATCATTAATTACTTAGCAATTTATCATTTTCTCAAAAAGCCTGGATGGAAAATCTCATTATCAACTGTGGTTTCAAAATATAAATTAAAATCAAAGGACCAATAACAACCCATTCCTTCTCCCTACCTAAATATCAAGGACTTGAATAAATTAAATCATCAATATTAAATAAATTTAATCATTTTCTCTTTTGTTCACAGAAGTGAACAAATGTATGTTATTAAAAGATGATTCTCAAGCAAAAGAATAATTTTAAGGTTATCAGTTTTCTACTTTTAAGATTATTAAGTTTTTTCTTGTTTATATGCCTTCTTATACCTCTTTGTTCTCGACCTAGTAAAAGTATATTCCAAGAAAGGTTATCCAGCTTAATAATACAAATAAATTAGTACTATTGGACTATTATGAAGGTACTAGTATAAATAAGAATCTAATAATAAAATGGATATTTTTTATTTTCTGATTCTCTTATTCCATACATATTAAAACTACCATAGTTTCTACATACATATATGCCTCTTTCCCAATGCAAGCATGATATATTTTTATTTTGTTATTTAGTTTTCTGTCTTTGATTTACATGTTTACCTTGACATTTTTTAAAACTCTATTTGCTTAAGCTACAAAAAAACCTTATTATTTACTGCAATCTCAAGTATCAAAGCTAAAGCATTTCAAAAGCAGCTAAGCCAAAAAAAAAATGGATGTGATATTCTCAGACAACAGCAAAGCACTAAATGAATTTCATAGCTGTAGCAAAACTTTTCTTTTAAAATAGCAAAAAGATATTTATGCCAAACTGCATCATCATAATCAAATATAGCATTATTATACTGAATATTGACTTTGTACATCATGCAATACTTCACAATTGCTAAAATATATTAAAAATCGAATGACAGATGTGACAAAATCTACTGCTTGTGTGCCTTCAACTACATTAAGTCTCATCACAAACTGAAAGAAAAATGTATCACATGAGATAAAGAATAAAAAGAACAACTCCAAGGGTTATTACCTTGTCAATTCCTATAAATCCAGACTTACACAATAGCCATTCTTTTAAGCGAATGAAGAACTAGAATACATCACAGACCAGAGCTGATTTCTTGCTAAGAACTCTTTCAATTTGCCCTTCTGTCTTTGTGATCAATCTAAATTCATGGCCTCAAAATAATTCATACATTGGTAATGCTATAGATTAGCTCTATTTCAGAATTCTTCTTTTAGGTTTATATCTATTATGGACAATGCCCATTCAATATTTTATTTGGATGTCTCGGGAACTCTTCAATTTTAACATATCCACAATTGAACAAAAGTTTATTGTTTACCAAGAAATCTAATTTTACCTCCTAAATATTATTTTCTCTATTACTTTTCTCTTTCTCTCTCCACTGCAAAACACCCCAGTTTAATCTATTATGATCTGTCATCAACTGTACTATGACCAACACTCTTCCTATTGGTCTCCCAGACTTTACCCTTGGCCCTAGTCTATCCATTCTTCATTCAACAGCCAGAAGCATCATTTTTAAGGACAAAAATAATAAAATTGACCTTGAGGAAAATAAGTGGTCAAATGTATGTTGTACTATTTTCAAATAAAATGATAAACAACTAGGGAAAAATGAATAGAGGTGTTGAAAAAATGTCAAACATTAGTCTTGCCAGTGGTGACACTGACAAGATCAGATTCAGTGGAGAGGTAGGAATGGAAGTCAGACTGAAGTGAGATGAAGCAAATGACAGGTGAGGAAATGAATATACCATATGAAGACAACCATTTTAAGGAGTTTAAAAACTGAAGCAGTGGAATGGGGCAGAAGCAGCATTAAAATATTGGATCAAGAGAGGAATTTCTTAAGGTGCAAGGTTATGAAAAACATTTGTATGGTAAGGGATCCATCATGCCCCAGTGGGACAGAGCAAAGAAAGAAGAAAAAGTCAGGTTTCTATTTTTTGAGTGGAAAAATATTTAGATCAGATATGTGGTTCATAGAAGATTGCTTCACCCAAAACTTAAGCTCTTTCGGCAAAATTGTAGTTAACAAGGGACAATAAAGTAACTGAAGTGATGGTTTCTCGTGTCTTTTTCTCCTCTCATCATAAGGTACTCATGATGCATGTAAAGTATCCAGATGTTTGAAATCAAGTACTCTAACCATTAGAGAATGGTCACTGTAGGCTGGGCACAGTGGCTCACGCCTGTAATCCCAGCACTCTGGGAGGTCAAGACAGGCACCTGAAGTCAGGAGTTCAAGACTAACCTGCCCAACATGGTGAAACCTCGTCTCTACTAAAAATACAGAAATTAGCCAGGTGTGGTTGCAGGCACTTGTAATCCCAGCTACTCAGGAGGCTGCAGCAGGAGAATAGCTTGAATCCAGAAGGCAGAGGTTACAGTAAGCCGAAATTGAGCCACTACACCCCAGCCTGCGTAACACAGTGGGATTCCATCTCAAATAAAAAATAAAAAAAAAAAAAAAAAAGAGAGAGAGAGAGAATACTCACTGTTAGTCACTGTAGAGCTCTGCCAGAATGGGGACTTCTACCACTTGTTCCTTAAAAATCAAACAGATTATAGTGAGAGACAATTAGTGTCAGCCAAATGAAGTGTCCAATGACCAAATTTTCTCAAATTTCTGGGTGAAAGTGTCATACTCCTCATATCCACAAGCTTTCTGACATGAAATTATACCAGAATGTGAAAATAAAAGTTAGTGGAGCCCTGGAGGCCAGTATCCAAGAGTATATGAAAAGATGAAATAAGACTAGCAGTGCTAAAGTGTCTCTATTTGTAACATTACATCTACCATGGATTTTTCTGTAAAAGCACAGGCTCTAGAGTTAAACTAATTGAGTTCAAAACCCATGTAGACCTCATCATTACTAGCAGGGTGATTCTGAGCCATCAGTGTTCTGGAAAGGATAATTTTCTTTGAGCAATATAACCAAAATTATAAGACTTTGTAAGATTTAAATGAAAAACTGTATGAAAGATACTTAGCAAAATGTGCCATATAAAGTATTCAATGGTCACTATTATTATTATTATTATTATTTCAACTAATAAGAATGAAACACAGGAAAAATGAATTAAATTTGCCAGCCACTAATAGAAAGTGTGTGCACAGAATGGCTAGTGTAGTTAAATCTAAATGTATAAATAAATAGACTCCCATTCTCATCATTTCTATCAACATCATATAGAAGGTCTTAGTACTATAGATATACAAGATATGTAAAAAGCACAGATATTTGAAATGGAAAATTAAAACTGTCTTTATTTGAAGACAACATAATTGCTTATATACAAAATCTAAAGCAATCTATAAAGCAAGTAATGTAGCTAATATATACCTTGATCAAGAACACAGGATATAAATTTAAAATATCACAGCCAATCATTTACTATATATGAGCTGGAAACAACTGAAAATAAAATTTTAATTATCTTTTCATTTAAATCTAAAATTGTAAGTATAAAATTAATCACAATAAATATAAAATGTTACGTAAAACACAGCAATAAATTTAACAAAATACATGCAAGACCTCTACTCCAAAAAGAAAAGTACAAATATTTGCTAAGGAAATTAAAGAAAGCTAAACAAATAGAAGGATATACCATGTTCATTAAAGAAAAAACACAGTATTTTAAAATGTCTATAGATTCAATGTAACCCTAGTGAAAACCTTAATTTTTTAGTTTTAGTATAAAAGTAGTAAAAGAATGCTGTAAAATAGAACAGAGAGACTAGAAATTGATCCTCACCAAAATGTCAATAAATTTTCATCAAAGAAAAATCTTTTCAACAAATAGTATTATATCAACTTGATAAATACACGACCAGAAAACTGAATCTTGACCTAGCACCTCACACCATGCAAAAAAATTAATTTGAGGTGAAACATACTTAAAAGCCAAACCTTTAAGGATTATAGCATAACATGTAGAAAAATATCTTCACATCCATGAATGGGCAAAGATTTACCAGAAAGATGGAAAAAAGCTATCAATTAGACTTTGTCAAAATTTTTAAATTTTGCTCTCAATAGACACAATTAAGAAAATTAAAAGGCAAGCCACAGAGTGGGAGAAAATATTCACAGAACACGTCTAATAAAAACATATATCCATAATATATAAATATCTATTTATATTTTTATTAATTATATAAATATATTTGTATTACTTTTATTTAAATAACAAACATAAATATTTGGTTATAAATTCATTTTGTATACACTATTTGTTAGATATTTCTGTGACCATATGAATATATATGCATGGAATTTTTAAATCCCCCATCTAAATGATAACATCAAAAACTATTCAATAGGCGGAGAGATCCAAGATGGCGGATTAACAACAGCTCAGGATTTTAGCTCCCAGTGAAAGCACAGAGAGCGAGTGGACGCCGCAATTTCAGACGAATTTCTGTGGAACACAAACTGGGAAATTCCCGGTGGAGGAGCCACACGGGTCGCCAGTGCGACTCTTGGCTGGTGCAGCTGTTTTGCCTGTGCCCCAGCGCAGCGCAGCGCTTCTTAGTGCGGAGTATATGCGACTGGGTGCCCCTTGAGTCGGGCTCAGCTGGTCCCGTTCCCACAAGGAGAACAGCAATTGGAAGCGCTGAGGACTGAGAGTTTCACAGTAAGCACAGCTGAACCTGGGAAGGCCTAGCTCTGTGGGGAAAGGGCGTCTACCGAAGGAAAACTAAGAAACAGAAAAAACTTCATCATCAACAAGCCAGACGTCCACTCAGACCCAATCTGAAAGTCAGCAATTACAAAGACGACAGGTGGATAAACCCACAAAAATGGGAAGAAACCAGTGCAAAAAGGCTGAGAACACCC
>CAUYLG010041363.1:0-81830 GCA_963573385.1 Cacajao melanocephalus | reverse complement strand
CGTGGGGCTCCTCCGCTGGGAATCTCCTGGTCTGTGGGCAACAAAAATTCGTCTGTAAGTGTGGCGTCCTCTCGTTCTGTGCGCTTTCTCTGGGAGCTACAATCCTGAGCTGCTAGTAGTCAGCCATCTTGGATCTCTCTCAGGTTGGCCATTAAGAATAGTCAAAATCAGTGTCCTCTGCTTTGGTGCACCAGGATGCATGTAATCCACTGAGGATAGTGTCCATGAAAATAGTTTTTGAATTTTGCTTTTTGCTTTGTAGATTTTAATCAGCTTGAGTTCACTAAGAAAATTAATTTCTGTAGAACAATTCCTTCCTTTAATATTGGCCCAAATGAGGCAGTTAGTGTGGAATTTGGGCCTTGGTGGAATAACACGGAAACATTTTCTGGACACGTAGCCTGACGTGAGGACAGCCATTGTTGAGCAGTGCGAGGGAAGGAGGATTGCCTAGTGAGTGACCGGGGCTGAGCAGGAGGTTTCCTGCTTGACCTCCGAGTACTCTGACACTTACTCTTTGTAAGGTCAGGAAGCTTCCAAATCCAGAGTTCCCTCTGTTTGCTGTTCTTAGTTTTCCCGTGGAACCTCCATACCAGACCAAGTGTGCCTAGGGTTGGGACTAGGTATTACTTCTCTTTGAATCCCAGCACGATGCCTGGCACACGCAATTCTCAGAAAATGTTTGTTGATTGTCAGGGTCCAGCTAATCTTGTTTATTTTGTGGTTTCGTACCTTTCTCTTTCAAAGGATTGCTGTATGCTTGGAAATAAATCCGTTTTGGTTTGCAAAATCATGGTTGTCGTGTCATCTTTTGAAACAGTTAGAGAAGCAGGAAAATCTCTTAAGGATGATCGAAATCTCCACTCTATAAACCATCCCAATTAATATCTGATTTCTTCTTTGAAAAACATATTAATCGTATCTTTTCTTCTGTAGAAACTTCCCTAACACTTCCCATTCATTAGAACACATTTCTTTTCTGAATTCTTGAAGCAATTAGTTTTCAGCTCACTTTGTATGTCCTTTTTTTTAAAATTAATTTAAAAAAAAATATGGAACGCTTCACGAATTTGTGTGTCATCCTTGTGCAGGGACCATGCTAATCTTCTCTGTATCATTCCAATTTTGGTATATGTACTGCTGAAGCAAGCACTGTGTGTCCTTTTTTATCCATCCATCCATCCATCCATTTATCCATCTCTGTCCATCCATTGATCCATCTTTGGGACGGACCTGGGATGTCTGTGATCTGAAGCACAGAGTGTTTTACATCTGGGAAACATGGTGGTCGTGCCTACACTTGCATGCTGGGCTGTGGTCCTGCCTTCTCTTGTCTTCTGTAGAGTGGGAGTCTCACCAAAGGAGGGGATGGGAGGGCTAGCTTGAGTCAAGGTTCATAAGTTGGAACATTGCAAATGGGGTGCAGGGTACCCAGCGTTGTCCCTGTTTGGTCAGGACAAGGTCAGCAAGGCGCCAGCCTGTTTTTGTATGCAAAAAAATGTAAGCTAAATGGTGTTTATGGTTTTTAGGGGTTGTAAAAAAAAAAAGTCCAAAGAAGAAGATGCAACAGACCGTGTATATGCAACCCGCGAAACCTAAAATATTTATCATCTGCTCCTTTATAGAAAAAGTTGTCCCAACCCTGGTTAGAGCTCTTGAGTGTGGGTAGAGCTGTCTCACAGATCTACTCTGTCCCAGAATGTGTCCCAGCCTGGGCCAGAATACTGGATTGTGAGGAACCTTAAGGACACTTGTCTAGTGGTCTGTAGGACGCATGGCCCTGTTTAGACATTCTGCTTGCTGTAGTGACTCAAGGACCTGCTGCTGGTGAAAGCAGCCTTTTCTTCCCCAGGAAATTTATTGTAAATGAAAGCAAGTACTTTCGCCTTTTTCTCTGTGGTCTTGATTTCAAAAGTAAGTCCAGGTGACAGGTGGGTCAGAGCTGGATTATGGAGAGCTAAGCATGTCAGTGGGAATTGATTCAGAAGATTGTGGGGAAATATCAAGGGCTTTTGTGAAGGGGAGTGACATGAGCATAGCTGGGCTTAGGAAGCCTGGCCTGGCCTGGTTGGGGATCCAAGGGAAATGGAGCAGGCTGGAAAGGTTAGGGGCAAGGAGACCAATAGGAAGCATTGGCCACTGCCGTGGGAAGTGGACGTAGGGGTCTGGATTAGGACATTGGGAATACAAAGGAAGGGACATATTCCAGGGAAGTTAAATGGCAACTCCTCATCTAGTTTGTGGCTGTCAGCCAGGGTAGGTTGGTGTGTGGTTGGCATGCTCAGGCTGGCGTTCCTCCCTCCCTTCCTGCTTCCATAGAGCAGCTGCTCCATACCCGGTCCTGGGTTCTGTGGAGTTCTTGCCTGGAAGGTCCCCATGAAGTGGAGGAAAGGAGAAATGATGGTTCTGCCAGGGAGGAGATGACATTGAAGGCGGAGGTTGTGTCCAATGCCTCATGCGAGCCTGTCTCTCCCTAAGAGGGGCTCAGAAGGTCAACTCTTTGAAGTCCCACAGCTGGCTGGCCACATAGATGATAATGCTGTACACTAGAAATGAATGTTATAATAGAACTCTTAAAAATACAACTTATCTCTACTTTTAAGGAGCCTACCATTTACAGATAAAAGATCAACCATTTGTTTATGCATTCAGTATCTGTTTTCTGTAAAGCACACAGTATGGCTGTATGTCCTTATGCATAGTAATTGCCAAAATGCCTATTGCAGGGAGCGGGGTCACCTCCCTGAGGCCATGCTGAACTTGGCATGGGCCTACTTTCTGCCCCTCTTGAGTTTTTATTTCCCCAAATACCTTTGCCTCATTTATTGATCTGAGAATGTTCCTTAATGACTTCAAGGACACCTTCCAGCTTGGGAATTCCATAATTTTAAAGTACAGCTTGCTGAAGGGCTTTATGATAAAGGTGGAGCTGGGAACAAGTGCACTGAGGTTGTCCTGCTCTGGATGCTGGCCTCTGCACAAAGGTCCTCCCAGGCTGCCATGGGGAGGACCGTACTGTGTCACTTCTTCCTCTTAAGCCCTGAACGAGAGGACTTGAACGAGTCACTGGGAGCCTGGAAAAGCAATGAACATGCTGTCTGTCCACTAAAAACATCAGCAGGCTAGCATACAGTGTGCTCTTCCCTGACCTAACATCACTAGTGTGTGATCTCTGTTCCAGCACTCACCCAGGGACCAGAAAGGCGGGAGGTCTGGAGAGAGACTGCAGGTGGTTCCCTTGGTCAGTCAGGAGCCATTCCCTTCTCCTGCATGCTGGAGGGGTACACGATGGGCCTGATATAGGCTGTTGCCAGTGGAGCAGAGGTGTCACTCAGCCAGAAGGGTAAGGGGAGCTCAGACCCAGTCCAGGTATTCAGGTCCTGCTCCCTGGTGAGAGGGAGCTATGTGTGAGTGTGGCCTGTCGGATGGCAGAGAATCTCCTCCTCTCTGGTGGATCTGGAATCCTGCTCATCTGCCGTCCAGTGTCTCCAACCCTGCTGTGCCTGAGAAGTCTTCGTTTCTCACTGGCAGCCTCCATTATCCCCACTTCCTACATTTTCAGGACACTTGGCCTCTGCTGTACCCTCGGCCCCTAATCCTAAGGGCACATGCTATGAAGTGGGCCCCTGTGCGCTGCAGTGCCTGACGCATGAGTTTTGTGCCGGCCTCCCACAGTGTTGTTCAGCAGTGAGCCTCCCCTAAAGCGAGTACGGCATTTGCACGGTGGGCTTGTTTCCTGTGTTTGTGTTCTTATTTCCTGAAACCAAACTGCAAACTCCTGAGAGCAGGAGCTCTTTTTTCTTTTTTTAAAATAAGCCCTCATTTTTATTTATGCTTGGCTATTTTCACAACACTGTTTGGGTGGGACAGGGCACATGCACATTTTACAGCTGGGAAACAGCATCACAGAGGTTTAATGGCTCAGTAAAATAAGATAATTAGTAAGTGGTAGCCCTGAGACTTTAACCAGGATCTTACAGCTCTTGTTCAATGAATGATCTTTCTGTTACCCAGAACCAGCTGAGTATTTAGGAGGGGCTCAGTAACCATTTTATTGAGTTAAAAAAATATGGGTAAGATATTTGTGAGTACATGTGCATATACACAGATTCTATATGCTTAGAAACTTCTTTGACCAGGCTCTTAATTTAAAAAGGGATTTTAAGGTTTGTATATGCATTGTTTGTTGCATGTTACTGTTTTTGGAAATGACTATTGAGGACAGATAACTTAGAAATATTTGCATGTTACATCAGAAGGGAGTTAATAGTACCAGTTACTATTTAATACTAGTGGTATTAGCTGTTCCAGCAAAAGGTACTGCTTATTCATAATAACCAGATAATAGCAACGAGTTTGGAGAGTACAGTCCAGATAACATTATGAGTGTGTATATAGTTTAAATGCAATGGGGGTGAATCTTATAATACAAGGTTTCAAGAATTCTGGAATTTTATTGTGAGACATAATTCATGGTGTATATTCGATAAGGACATACTCTGGCCGTATAACCTTCAGAAGTCATAATCTTGAATTAATTACCATTGGAATGAATCATCCTGTTGAGAGAATCATATCTTCCTTCAGTGTTAAAAATATACATATGTCATCTGTCATGGTGAGTATTCCAGTTACAATGCATATTTCTTTCTTTCACATCCTGCCCACTCACTCGGTGTTATCCTTGAGAAGAGAAAGATTTTAGATGATGTCTAAGTGGTTCCCAGTCTTTCAGTCTATAATCACATCCCTGTTTTTTCTCATTTCTTTTGGTTGCTATGTTTTGATATTTGTCTTTGGTCTCTTTCTTTGGGCAGAGTGATTGGGCGGCTACAGGAGGAGTAAACCCATTTGGGAGCTGATAGTTGATGCATTTTTGTTATGCTTGGCAGAGTGAGCAGCCCCCTTCTTCCTGAGCAGAGTTCATGTATGATATACAAACGAATGGTCTCTTTCCATCTGGCCATCACAGAGGCAAGAAACGATGTGCCTCTGGAGCACTGAATTTCTCAGACTCTCAAGGGACAGCAGAATGTGTTTGTGAACTGGCACACCCAAATGCAAATTATTTCTGGTGACACCTAATATATGTAAATGTATGCTGCTCAGTTGGCCAAGAAATTATGAACGGCACTCTTTCTAAATAATATTATATAACTGAAATTTTAATTTTATCGTCACAATAGTGAAGTGCATTGATAGTCCTATTTCCTGCCAAATTTCTGTGACATTTCCAGCAGCTTCAAGCACCCCTCACGGGCCGACTGTACAGAGGTGGAAGATCTGGCGTCTTAGGAGGGAGTGCAGCCAGGATCCCTTCTGAAGGCTGGGCTTGCCTTCTTATGATGTGGGATCTAGCGGTTGAGGGCTAGGGGCAGAAGGTGGTCAATCAGGATAGAGACAGGACTCGGCAGAGGAGAGGACTTTTAGTACAGATGTATTAAACATCTGTACAGATGTGGGCCCCCCCACATAATCACACTTCAGGAACAAAGAAAGCCGGCAGCTCTAAAGACAATAGGGCTTACCTGCAGAGCCGGTGGCGGGGCAGGTAGCCTGTGCTGCTTCCGTGGTGGACTTTGCAGTTGCCTTAGGGATGGTGACCCCCAGCCCGGACTTTGCTCAGTGGCGCCCGTCACAGTGAGCCTCAGCCTGACCTCTGTTGTCTTCACCCTTTGACCTCCCTTGAGCCTGGACTGAGGGGTTTCCCCTGTCTTTTGATGAACCAACCTGAGTCCAGCCTCTCACTGAGCTGGGCACTGGGGGCAGCTTCAAAGGAGACAGGAGAAATGGCCATCCTCCTTGGGTGCTGCTGGTCTGGCAGGAGAGGCCTAGCGTGTGTCTAGGGAGGAGCAGGGTGGATGTGGCCAGCATGGAGCTGGCTGCTTTCCTATAGCAGCCCGAATCTCAGCCGAGCCTGGAAGGACATGCAGGTGTTAGGCAGTTGGGGTTGCTGGCGTTAGGCACAGAGCTGGTCATAGAGCACTGGAGGGAATTGGTTGAGTCAGTGATGGATTAGTTGATAGCAAAGGGAGACTGGAGAGAGGGGACAAAGTGCCTGAGCCTAAGAATGGGAGATAGGCTGCCTGGAGAACACAAAGGAAGTACCCTGCCCTGGAAGTGTGTACTCCTCCCGTCCCCTGTAAATTGTGAGTGTGCCGGGGTGTTGGGGTCATTTGTGGACCTGGAGTGATTGCCGATTTCTGCAGCCCTGGCAGTTATCAGTGTGGGCTGGGGTAGAGATGTGTGTATGTAGAGCAAGGAAGGTCCTAGCCTTGCTCAAGAGGTAAAGAAGGTGCTGGTTGAGAACAGCTTCATGATTTCTGCAAGAAGAGATGGTGATGATTGCTTCTTTCACATCCTGCATCAAAGGTCCCAGACACTGGGACATTCGCTGATGTGAGTAAAGAGGGAGCCCTGGATTTCCAGGCATTCACAGTTTCAGAATAAACAGATATGTAAACAGATGATTACCATATGGTGTGATAAATGTGTCAGGATACAGAGGCAGTTGCTATTGGCAACGCCAAGTCAGTCATAACCTTTGGGAGTGAACAGGGCTTGTTTGCTCAGGGTCTGGCCAGGGACCAGAGGACCAGTGATGGGGACCCAGAGGGGCTGCCGCGGGCCTGCTGCCACTGCGAGCCTGGGTTACAAGACTGAGCAATGCAACCCTGACTCTGGCAGGTGAGTTTCCCAAGCTGAAGTTTCTAGAAGCCACAGCCTGAGCCCAGGGCCTGGAACGTGCAGGAGAAAACTGTGCTGAGACTGATTCCCCAGTGGACAGCCCCGCAGCTGGACTGCAAGCTGCCTTCCCTGGGCAGATTCAGCTTCTGCAGAAGGGGTGTGGGAGAGAAGGACAGTGTCTGTGTGCAGACCTGGGTTCCCCGAGCACCGAGATGCTGGATGAGGTGCCCGCATCCCCAGAACTGCTTGGCGAGGAGGATGGTCCTTGTTTTCCATCACAGTTGGGAGTAAGAGCAGGTATGTGGAAGGCAAGGGCATTTTTTTCCTTTTGAAAGAAGGTTGTTAGGAAAACGCCTGCATTTTCTAATCACCGGAGAAGCCTTTTTAAGCAGACCAGATTTATAAGGGTTTTGATAAGAACAGTGGTATAGGGAGAGGCAACATCTTTAATAGCAACAAAGCCTAGAGGTGGGGTCTGCCTGCGCAAGAGCATGAGCCAGGGGTGTCCTGTGAGACCTGGGAGGTGTGTGAGGGAGGCCTTGGCAGGGTACAGGACAACTTCTTGCTTCCTGGCAGCACAAACCCCTGCCTGTTTGTGGAGGGGAGATGGTACCCAGGCTCGGCTGCTTTGTGGTTCTATGTCGGTCACTTTCCCCAGGCCACTTCCTTCCTTTTTCTTCTTATGCCAGCCTGGGCAAGAGGAATTTCTCCTTTCTGCCAGCAGGTTGGATGAGGGAAAGGCAGTGGCTGGGTGTTTCTCTGTGCTGGAAGGGTTTGCTGGGGTGAATCCTTTCCCTCTACTCCCTCCTGAAGCCAGGACCTTGTCACCTCCAGGGAGCAGGTGACAGTTTCCTTGACTCCTCACTAGGTTTTCAGACTCTGCCCTCTTCCTCTCCCCAGCCGAGCTCTCCTCTGACCTCAGCCAGGGGGGGCTTGCTCTAGGTCTTAAATCAGGTCGCATTTAAGTTTAAGCCCCAGTTTTCTCATCTGGTGTGGTGGCAACAGCTTGGGCTTTGACAGACTTGGATTTGCGTCATGACTCGGTACTTGCCACCTGTGTGCTGAGATGCCAGTGAGCAGTCACTGGTCATGTTACACAGCTGCCATCTCCCTCCTGGAGGCCAGCCCTGCTGTGTGTGTGTGCCCATTCAGAATGCCTGGTGCCACCATGTCCCTGGCCTGCTCCTGCCCGCTCCTCCTCCTGTCAGAGGGCCCTGTTCTTGCTGATAGACTCCCCCACAGCAGCGGGCCTACCTGTCTGCCCGGCCCTTGGGTGTCCCCGGCATCTGCATGCTGTGTCCCTGTGCTCCTTCTGCTAGTGGAACCGTCATGCCATGCCTTCCTTTGGAGACTCTCCTCACTGTGCCATCCCGCATGCCACCCTTGAGGTTTTAGCTCCATCACCTGGCACCTGGCCCTTCCTGCAGCAGGTGAGGACTGAGAGCTGGGCTGTGTCCATCCACCCACATAACCCAGCGCACCCTTTGGGAAGTGGCAACTGTGAGTTGCCCTGGCTTTCTCCAGTTGCCTAGGCTTTCTCCAGTTGCCCACCTCGTCCTGTGGGTGAAGCTCCTGCTTCCATCTCTCTTGATCTGGCCCCTTCTCTCCATTCCTTCAGCTGCAATGGGTGTCCCCGTCATTTATCAGCCGGAGCACTCAGCAGCCTCTGCTCCTACTGTGGTCATGATGATCGTCTTAAAGATTTGCCCTTTAGCTTTTGAGCTGAAGATGCATTGGTGGCTTCCCTGACCTTTTGGAAAGTAACCAGACTCTGGGCCCTCCTCCCTTGTTGACCAGGCCCCTGTCTCCCTGCCACCCCGTCTGACATCCCACCCACGCCTGTTCTGTGTCAAGATGCCTCACTGCCCTGCTCTTTGTCTCTCCCTGCCTGTTCTGTGAATTTCAGCCCAATGCCCCTTCCTTGGAGGCCACATTAGAGGCCCCTTCTCTGCTGGCTTTGTGCCTCCTTACCCCTTTCACGGCTGACCATCCACGTTGTACTGTCGGTATCCATTATTTATCTGTTTCTCTTTGACAGACTATGATCTTGGGAGGGCAGAGAGCTTGTCTGATTTGTCGTATTTTTTATTTATTTTCTATCTCCCCTTCTCCCTGTTAGATCATAAGCTTCCTGGGGGCAGGGATTTTTGACTCTTATTTAGTGATACATCCCCAGCACCCAGAATTGCACCTGGTAAATCATAAATGTTTAATATGTGTTTATTGAATGAATAAAACTGACAGGCAAGTACAGTTTAGATTGCAGGGAGTGAGACGCACTGTTCCCGGAGCTCTGGTGTCATTGGTTCATAGAAAGCTTGTTTCTCTGGCCATGGGGACTTTATTCTTAGAGGGTGATGGTTTGAAAGTTGAATCAGTGAGTGTAGCTGCTTAAAAAAGTAAAAATATGTTTGAATGTGCCCTCGTAAAGAGGGGCTGCCTTGCCCTTCTGGAGGAAGGAATTCCAGGTTAGACGTGTTCCCAGCTGCAGGTTTGTTCTGTATCCATTGCCAGCAGGGGTCCAAGGATTTCCTTTAATATTTCCAAATTGCTGCCTCTTAGAAATGGAGAATGCTGGCAGTCTCTGCTCTGTATTTCTTTTGCTCAGTGGGACCAAAGTAGTTTTGTGGTACAGAGATACAGACATACGGCTTTGAAACAGTTTGATTCATCTAATTGCTGTCCAGGAGGGGGCTGGGAGGTTAACCCTGGTGGTTGCTTCGGTGATAGTGATCGATATGTGTGTGACAATTATAATGAAGGCTAGTGTTATGCTGGGACTTTGAAGAGTCTGCCAGATAGTGAAAGAATTGAGAAGCCATAGTATGTTGAGGTCTCCAAAATAAACATCCTCAGAATGGAAGGTCCAGATGAGAGGGTTACCTTGATGAGAGGCTTTTATGCTTTTTTTCTTTATAGGCTCTGGTAGTCCTTTAGTGTTTTATAGTCTCTTTTCAGAGAAACTTTTTTGTAAATTCTTCAGATTTTTTTTTTTTTAAGTAACAGTTATAAAAGGTGTATGGTGGCCTGGGACCAATATACTTTACAGGAAATGCAGAGATGGATAAGAAATGGTTCATTCCCTTTAGGAGCTCATGTTATATCTTAGCCTGTGTAGTGATTAGAGCATCTGCTTTGAAGCCAGCTGGACCTGGACTCAGATATTGGTTTTGCTAATTGATACCTGTGTGGCCATGGGCAAATATGCTCATTTACTCATTTATGTTTAACAAACACTTATATTGTACTTACTGTGTGCCAGGCCGTAAGTGCTTAATACATGTTAAATGGATTTAATCCTCACAACAACCCTGTGGCTAGGTACTGTCATCATCCCCATGTTTAAAGAAGAGGGGAATGGTTCACAGAGGTGAAGCAACGTTCCCTGAGTCACTGAGCAGAGAAGTTGCAAAACCCAGGTACTCTGGCTCTTGAGTTCACTTCTCTTCATGACGCTATTTGTGCTGCCTCTCAACTTCCTAAGCTTGAGGTTCCTAATCTGTAAAATGGGAAGTAGTAATAACCAGACTGCATGGAGACAGGGCTGGTGTGAGAATTCAGCGAGAAAACCTGGGGAGAACATTTAGCCAGGGCCTGTCGCGTGGCCAGGGCTCTGGCTAGTGGAGGGAGAGGCGACTGCACACAGATTGCACCAGAGCAAGGTAATGGCGGTGCGTGGCCTTCCAGGGGCCTTGATAACAGTGAGGAGGAGCTCAGAAGCAGGGAGAGATCACTTCCTGCTAGGGCAGCTGGGACATTGTCATGAAAGACTGGGGAGGGGAACATACCGGACATCCGGGACTTGACCGCCACCGGGGAAGTGGGCACTATCCCCATTGTGTGGATCCAGAAGCTGGGCTGTCTTTAATCAGTTTAAAAGCCCAGGTTTGAGTAGATGAGTAGGTAGAGCTAAGGTGCAGGAAGGTGGATTTACTCAGGTGTCTAGTCGGTTGGACTGTTGAATTGAGCTGGGGGGAGGTAGAATAAAGTCTGGTCAGCCACTCTGGGGCCAGTGCACAGGGGCCCAGCCAGGAGCCCACTTCCGGCCTTGTGAATGCTTCAGTAGGTTTGCATATTGTCTTTTTGTTCTCTCTCTTTAGAAATGTTCTCCCACACCTTCCTTCCAGTGGTTTTCTAGAAATACCCTATTTTTCATGACTCACCAATTGAACACATCCTGTTTGGGGAAGTGATAAGAGAGGAATTTGAGAATGGCATGGAGTTGAGTCCTAATGATGAATGGTGCAAGGAGTAGACGGCCCTGCCCTCTGCTTGCCCTGCCTCTCACCTGTGTCTCCAGACGAGCTGAATTTCTCCAAGTGCCGTGTTTCACTGTCCTCACCTGACGTGTGCCAACTGGAGTTTTTCCTGTCCTGTTGTAGGTGGTGATCTGTGTGTGGCTTCAGAATGACTAATGGAAGAATTAATCGAGTTAGAGATGGGGCCTGTAGTTTTGAACCTGATGAGTTAGATGACCTTTTGGACCACACAGATGGCCGGTCGTCCTGTGTGCTAGTGTGGCAGGAATGGAGCTTGTGCCAGCTCCCCCTGGGCAGAGTTGCTTTCTTTAGAAGAAATAGCCAAGGCGACCTTGCCTCTCAGGGACCAGCCCTGGTATGTGGCACCCTGGCCCTTCCCTTTGCAAGGCTCTGATTCTCCCCGTGGCTTGCTGTTATTTCACTCACAGAGTTCGGATATTGCTCATTCCAGCAGAGGCCGGATGTGTAAATCATCCTGCAGCAGTTCTGTCTTGTATGGCCTGAGGCCTCTTGGCCGGCTGATTGGAGAGCCCAATACATTAGGGAGTGAAGGGAGTGAAATAAAGAGAAATGGAGGAGGGAGAACTGGAGCTGAGGCATGTGAGCTGCTGCAGCAGTGTGGGGAGGCAGGGGAGTTTAGACCAGGTCTCAGAGCTAGGAGTGGCCGACAGCCGGGGTGTGGGGCTGGGTAGGACAGAGTGAGCCGTATGGCCTGGCAGCTGTGTGACGTGTAAGAAGCGGACAGCCTTCTGTGTTGCAGACGTCTGAACCCTGAGGGTAGAACCGGGAGAACTTGGTTGGTAGATGGAGCTGATAATGCCTTCCTGTGAATGGCGAGGGCAGTGGGCTTGGGCAAATAGAGCTGCTCCACCTGGCAATTTTGCCTCCCAGGGGACTTCTGGCAAGATCTGGAGTCGTGTTTGATCTGCCTGGACTGGGGACTGGGGTGCTGCTGGCATCTAGTGGGTGGAGGCCAGGATACTACTAAACATCCCACAGTGCCCAGGACTGCACCCACCACAAAGGTACCTTGCCCTAAATGTGTCCAGGTTCAAGGTTGAGAAACCCTGGGTCGGAAGGCTGTCAGGTGATGGTGGGCTTGGAGGGTGGGCCAGGGAGGGACAAAGGGGTGTCCTCGGCACCTGGACTGCTTGGGGACCTCTGTTTCCTGCTCTTGGTGGGTCTGAGTCTCTCTGTAAGTTAGACAGAATGAAGATGATTTGGACATTTCATAAGCAGAGGCTGTAGGTAATCAAGTGCCACAAAATAAAGATCATGATTTCGGGCCACTTGGGTATATTAAGTCCATCGAGATCTTCAAAGAGTTAGGTTGAAATACTGATCCTCTTAGACTCCTGACATATTCTCATCCTTCCCTGTATTTTTTTTTCTGTTTTTTAACCTGTATTGAATGCCAGATGAACTTTTTAGAGAATATATTTTGATATCTTTTATGTTATGAAAATTAATAAAAATAAAATTAGTACTGATGTAAAGAGCTTGAAGTTTACATCATTTATAATTTAGTTTTATAATTGTCTGTATAAAAATTCTTAATGTCTAAAGGAGGACTTTTTATCAGAGAGATAAAGGGAAATTAAAACTTGATAAAATTAAAAAAATTAAAAGCAACTATTACTCCCCGTTATTGTATGTATGTATGTATGTATGTGTAGGTGGTTGTGTGTGTGTGTATGAGACACACACACAATGCATTTTACTTATTTGTTTTTTAAAGACCCTGCCTTTAAAATTTGGAACTACAGTTATTGTCAGCACAGTTAAATTTTTTTCATACCTTTGTTTTTCTCCTTTCCTGTGTTGGAGAAAAGGTGCTGTATGTTGTCTACTTCTACTTATTTCTTTTTTGAGTGAATGGGAGAAGGACAGGGCAAAATCTGAGTATCAGAAACATCCCCCGCTGAGGCTGGCGTAGGTACCAGGCAAGGCTGGGGTAGGGAGACAGGTAGGTGGACCAGGCAGGGGCTAGTGAAGGGAGGTCAAGGTCCAAGTTGGGGCCAGGACCAAGGGGAGGGGAAGGCAGGAACGGCTTGAGGAAATAGGCAAAACGGGTAAGTCTCTGACCTCTTGGCTGTGAGGGCTGGGAAGGGGATGGGAATCCGAGAAAACACTGGTTTCTGCCTTAAGTGAGTGGAAGCTTTTTTTTAAAAAAGTTTTTAAAAAGCCCTGTTTTGTACACATTTTGTTTCTGCCTTAAGTGAGTGGAAGCTTTTTTTAAAAAAGTTTTTAAAAAGCCCTGTTTTGTACACATTTTGATGGTTGATATTGCTTTCTGACTTTTGCTTTTCAAAAAGTGAAAATGGAAAAGTTTTAACAGGGCCTCAACTCCCGAGGCTGGATTAGGACACTTCTCATTTACATTGTGAATTTTAGATAAAAACATACTTGATACCTTTTAATTCAGAGATTAAGATGATTCTGCCTATTTTCTGAAACTTAGGAAGTACTCTCTTGGTCTTTTTGGTCTTTTTTTTTTTTTGACAGATTCTTTCTCTGTTGCCCTGGCTGGAATGCAGTGGCACGATCTCAGCCCAGTGCAGCCTCAACCTCCTAGGCTCACGCAATCTTCCCATGCCTCCTAGGTAGCTGGGACTACAGGTACATGTCACCATGCTGGGCTAATTATTTTTATTTTTTGTAGAGATAGGGTTCTCACTATGTTGCCCAGGCTGGTCTCAAACTCCTGGGTTTAAGAGATCCTCCTGCCTTGGCCTCCCAAAGTGCTGAGATTACAGGCGTGAGCCACCGTGCCTGGCCTACTCTGGTCGAAATCTAGATTCTGAGCCATCAGGAAACTGAGTCTTACCTTGCTCACCTGGTGGAGTATATTGTATACAGTAGGTGCCCAGGTTTCTTCTTTTGATTTGGAGAGAGGTTGTCCTGAGGAAAACCAGTGAGATGGTCCCATCTCTTCACATGATTTTGAGAGTACGATTTCCAAACCGATTCAGACCCTGAGGGTGAGACAAAGATGTTAGAGGTGAGTGGCATTCTGTGTCTGACCTGTGGCTCCAGCGTGTGGTTCAGTGGGCTGGTGTATCTCCTGAGTGTGGACTGGGTTTTCTCTCTTCCACAGTGGGAGGCAATCAGTGTGTGGGAGGAGCCATGGCTCTGGCCTCCAACTGCTGGGGTTTGAGTTTAGGGTGAGCACTTACTAACACTGTTACCTGACAGGCTACTTACCGATCTTCACACAGATGGGCTTATTGATGATGCATACAGATGACAAGTTTAGATTGTATGCTGCTTCCTTGTATTTGCTCTATTTTTAAAAACTCAGCTCCTCTAGTCTTTGGTAGACACTCTTGGGCAATTTAGTTCCTCTTTCTGGATCCTCAGTTTCCCCACCAGTAACACTAGAGCGCTAGACTTAGGGGAACCTCTTGATATTTGACAATACTCCAGGCTTTTGTAAACAGATTGTCCACAGCTTTGCTGGGCTACAGCCACATCCGCTTGAAAAAGCATTGTCTTACCAGCCTGTGCAGAATCCAGATCACTTCATCCACCCTCCTATGGAGGCTGCTCCATCCCTTGTATTACTGGAAATGTCTTTCTCAAGGGTCTTTTCTGGTGTACAGGTCTCCCTGGAGATGGAAAAACACAGCACCTGGAAGGATCTCAGGTCTAAGTACAGTGTTGTGTTTGCATGGGGAGGAGAGGCTGAGGGCTTCAGCCTGTGAGTTCAGTAGCAATAAGATGCTCGTTTCCCTTTTTGGCCAATTTTATTGTGGTATAATTTACATGCAATGAAATTCACCCTAAGAGCATACTTTGATGAATCTGACAAATGTACAGTTGTGTAATCACCACAGTTACGACATAAAACACCTCAAAACTTCCCTCTTGCTAACCTGACTGACTTAGTGGTTCTGGTGACTCTTTTTGTAGATTGCCTAGCATTTTCTGCATAGATGATTTTGTCTTCTGTGAACACCGTTTGCCTCCTTCCTTCCTTCCTTCCTTCCTGATCTGTTTGCCTGTTTCCACTTTCTCTTGCTGTACTGTGTTCCGTGGGCCTCCCGCAGCCTGGAGGGGCAGAAGAAGAGTACCTGACCCTCCCAGCCCCTCTCTGTCTCGTGGCATTAGCAGCAAGGGCTTTGTAGCTGCCTGTTAGTGGGTTGCCTTCTGTTCCTAGTTTGCTGGGTTTTTGTCATGAATGGTTGTTTAATTTCATCAGATGCTTTTTCCGCACTGACTGAGATGACCATATGGTTTCCCTTTTTTAGCCTGTTAGTGTGGTGAATTACATTTTTAACACTGCAACTACTCTTTGGTATGGAAGCCTTATGTGTGGGGTAAGCACAGATTTGGTGTCATCGTGTTGGGATTTGAGGATTAGCTGTTCTGCACTTCATAAAGATATAGTACATTCAGTTATTGACAGCAGCTAGGCTACGTAGTCACTCCCGTGGGGGCTGATCTGTTTAATTGTAATTGTTGACCTTTTTACTCTTTCATTATATTTTGGGTAGAATGAAATCATGTGTGGTGATTGGGGGTGGGGGGAGATTATAATAACAAACTCTTCTGTAGCCTTTCTTAATGCCAGATACTGGTCTAACATGAACTCATCATTTCTTATAACCCATCGGTGTAAGTACCATTTTCCTTATTTTATGAATGAGGAAATTGAGGTCCAGCTTCTTGGAAGGTAAGAGAAGTGAGTCCCATTTCCCCTGACATTAACTGAGCACAATTTATATGCTGACCATTTGGACCCATCTAAGGGGCACAAAACCATTTTGTTGTTGTTAAAGCCGCTGTAATGGCAGCATCTTTTGTTTTGTTTGGTTTTTTTGAGATGAGGTCTCACGCTGTCACCCAGGCTGGTCCGTGGCCTGATCATGGCTCACTGCAGCCTTGGCCTTTCTGAGCTCACGTGATCTCCCACCTCAGTCTCCTGAGTAGCTCGGACTAAAGGTGCACACCACCATGCCCCAGTAATTTTTTGTAGAGATGAAGTTTTGCCATATGTAAGTGACTTTCCCAAGGCCTCATAGGTGGTAAAAAGGAAGTTTTTCGATTCCAAGTTGAATTATTTTCCCTGTTCTACTACTTTTGGGGTGGTTTATGGAAAGAAATTAAGTCAGGATGAAAAACGAGTCAACTTGTTGGAGTGATGTAGACAAGATTTTCACAGTTGATCTTCATAGACTTGCCTAAATACTGTATTTCCCTTATCCTTGGGGGATATGTCCAAGACCCTCAGTGGATACCTGCAACCAAGGAATATTGAACTCAATTTGCTTTCAATTATGACATGTCTCTGTTCATGTCATGTCTTCCTCCCACAACTTTTTTTTTTTTAATTCAAGACAGAGTTTCACTTTTGTCACCCAGGCTGATGGGCAATGGCGCCATCATGGCTCTCTGCAGCTTCCATATCCTGGTCCCAGGTGATCTTCCCACCTCAGCCTCCTGAGTAACTGGGATCACAGGCATGCCCCACCATGCCCAGCTCATTTTTTTCTATTTTTCATAGAGACGAGGTTTATCCATGTTTTCCAGGCTAGTCTCAAACTCCTGGACTTGAACGATTCACCTGCCTCGGCCTCCCAAAGAGCTGAGGTTTCAGGTGTGAACCACCATGCCTGGCCCTTCCCACAATTTACTGCTTTTTCCATCATAACTAAGCACTTGCCATGCACCGCAATCATAGCTTTTGCAGTTTGAGGTGCGAGGGCGAAGCTAGCATGAATTTATTTTTTTCTTCACAATTTCATGAATAGAAGACCCACTTTTACCTTAGGTTGTAGCAACCTCAGCATAGGAATTTTTTCTTAAGTCAAGGACTTTAATCATTTTACTTAAAGGAAGTGCTTTATGACTTCTCTTTGGCATATCTGCATTGCCAGCATCACCACTCTTGTGCTCTGAGACCATTTTATGTAAAAAATAAGGGTTACTTGAACACAAGCTCTTCAGTACTGGGACAATCATCTCATAAACTAGGCAGCTACTAGGTGACTCAGGGGCAGGAGCATGGACCTTGTGGTTCTGCGGGACAAAGAAAGGAGTCATGTCCTGCATGGGATGCAGCAGGATGGTGTGCGATTTCATCACTCGACACAGAACAGCGATCAGTTTAAAACTTATGAATTGTTTATTTCTAGACTTTTCTGTGGAATATTTTTGGACTGAGGTTAGTGGAAACTGTGGAAAATGAAACTGTGGATAAGAGGGGACTCCTGTATCTGGATGAGTCCAAAAACACATTCTAAGATGAAATATTGTTAACCCACGTATTTATCTTTTAGGATATAATCTTTCTTAATTTAGCATGTGTCCAGGAAGGTATTTTGTCAGTATGAAGTAATGCTGCAAAATTTTGGTTGAACACTTGTGCATGTAGAACATTAATTATTTGTTTTCCTGATCGTTTTTTTGTGAGAGGTTTTCTGGGAAGCCATTGTCCTGTTGCCACTTTGCATGCTAAACTGGTTCGATTATGAATTCTTTATCCATATCAGGGTTGGGTATGCACATACATGCATGAGAATCAAACTGGCTGGGTGTGGTGGCTCACACCTGTAATCCTAGCATACTGGGAGGCTGAAGAAGCAGGAAGATTGATTGAGCCCATGAGTTCAAGACCAGTCTGGGAAACATGGCGAAACCCTATCTTTACAAAAAAAGACAAAAATTAGCCAGGCATGGTGGCGCTGTGATCACGCCACTGCACCCCAGCCTGGAGTCTCAAACCTGTCTCAAACAACAACAAAGTGCCTTAAATGTTCATGCCTCACCAAAAAAAAATGTACTGTAATTTTCCTATTCTGGACATGTATATTTTGAACTCCTCTAACATTTACTAAGTATATGCCAGACACTGTGCTGACTCAAGGAAAGGGAGGAGAAGGAAAGGGATGGCATTTTGATTTGGACCTCAAAGGTTGAATCTAATAAGAGAAGAGAACTCAGGCCCTGGAAAGTAGAGGATTTCATGGTTGCACGTGTTAGGGTCCCAATAAGTTTAGGGGAGCATGTTAGACAGATTAAGAACTTTGTCATCAGATGGACACATGTGAATTTCAAACCTGGTTTTACTACTTAGTAACTGTAATTCTGGGCAACTTGGTTAGCTTCTTCTAGCACTAGTTTCCTCATATGAAGCAACGAGGAGAAGACATAATGTGTACTTCACAGGCATTCATTGTGAGTGTTTGCTATCTTGGAAGTGAGGAGGGAAGTCTGTGCTCTCTGCTGGAATGAGACTTTTTTTTTTTTTGGCCAGACAGTAGTGGTAGGTGTTCTTTGGACCATGATCTTAGGGGCGCACACTTTGGCGGTTTACAGATAGAGATCCATGGGAAGTGCAGATTCAGTTCCTTGCTGAGATTGTCAGCAGCCCTTCCATCACCTAGCCCTGTGCCAGCACTTTGATGGTGCTTGGTAAACGTTTGTTGAGTAAGTGCACTAAGGTTTCACCGTAACCTCTGGTGATCTGCTTCTAGAAGCTTTTTCTTCTAGTAGGGTCACACCTAGGGGAATTGGATGCTACAGACTACGATAGACCCAGTACTGTACTCTAGCTGCTGTGTTTAGCTTGACGGGGATGGGCACTTGCGGTGCCCTCAGCCTGGCTTGGAGTTGATGTGTCTTGTGTTGGGCGGTGTGTGGGCTCTGTTCCCTGATTCTTCATCCTGAAGCTGCTGAGGATGATAGCTGGTCGCCAGATCACTTTTCAAAGGAATGAGGTCCAAAGCCCTTTGGTTCCTCAGGATGGATTCAAGGGGCGAATCTTCAGCTGATCACCATTTGATCCCGTTTTTTCTTTCTCCTATACTGCTCCAACTTTTCTTTCTTTTCTCACCTCCTTTATGGAGGAAAATTGACCTCTCTAGGAAGCATGATGCTGGGGAAGTAGGTTTTGATTGTCTGATGATTGTCAGGTGAGACTGTTACATGCATTCAGACCATTGGGCGTAAGACGTTGGTGCACACTAGCTCCTGCTTTGATATAACTGAGGCCCAGTAACAACAAACAAAACAAATTTTTGCTCAAAAAATAGGCGTAAGCAGCGTTGTGTAATATGCTTATTTTGGCTCACCCTGCATGATGGCTTTAAGTATTATTGAGAGAAGGCATATGGATTAACAAAGATGTGCACTTTACTTTCCAAGAACAGGAATGTTTTGCCCTAGCGAGCTGTGAAGGTTTTTTTATAATGCACATTTTTGTTCATAGATTACAATCACTGGTATTTAGGAACTCAGATGGAAAGTGTGACTAAGAGAAGTAACTGTTAAAATGCAATTTTGTTTAAAATATCTGCTTTCTGTATGTCAGGCAGATGAATTGTATTAAAATACTTCCTAGTCTAGTTTGGTGGAAACCAAAGATATAACTGTATTTGCAGGGAGATTGGAGAATGAGATAGCGTTTCCACTTACAGAAGCTTGTTTTGTTCTTACCTAGATTAAATTGAGGCAGAATGCATGTTTAACCGGGCCACTCTGGTACGTAGTCACTCATTCATCTGCTCATTTATTCAGAAAGCACTTTGATTGTTTACTATGCTAGTTGCTGAGGATTCTAAATATAGGCCTTCTAGGACTCACAGTTTAGTTGTAAGGGATAGATATAAGTAATTAGGAAGTAGTCTAGTAAAAATAACCAGTAATTTTTGTTCCCTCCCCGAAATAAGTGTGCTCTGTGTGTTAGTTTTTGTGAAGTATGTATATGAAGTTTTCTTTTGGGAATTATTGGGAAAATGACACGAATATAAACTAATCACTAAAAGAATTTGAGTATCGGCTGGCTGGCCTCGGTGGCTCACAGCTTGTAATCCTAGCACTTTGGGAGGTCGAGGTGGGCAGCCTATAATCCTAGCACTTTGGGAGACCAGTCTGGGCAACATGGTGAAACCCCTTCTCTACCAAAAAAAATACAAAAATTTGGTGGCACTCACCTGTGGTCCCAGCTACTGGGGAGGCTGAGGTGGGATAATTGGTGGAACCCGGGAGGCAGAGGTTGCAGTGAGCCGAGATTGCGCCACTGCATCCCCGCCTGTGTGACAGAGTGAGACCCTCCCTATCTCGAAATAACAGCAACAGAAAAAGAATTTGAATATGTTCATACTTGCAAATACAGAGTACCTTAGCAAGGTACATTGAGATTAGGAATAAGTTAAAATGCTTGTCTTTGGAAGATTAATTGGATGTTAATCTAGGCAATGTGGATTCTCTAAAACCCTGAAAGAAGTTTTCGAGTTTGACGATGTGAACAGAACAGAGAACCCTTGATGAGAACACATGCGTAGCTCCTAGCACAGAGTGTGTGACATAGTTAACGTTCACGGGAAGAGCTTGATGCAAACTTAAATGCAAACTTAGTTGAGAAGCATTTCACATTAAGCTCCTATGCCTCAGTGTCCTGGCACTTACTGGATTGAAGGGCAGAATCACTAACCTAGCTCTTACTACCACTGCAGCACAGGGTCACTGTGCTCTGAGCATCTTCCCAGGTACCCAGAAGTGTTTATTGGAAGAGCAGGAGATGGATTTAATATGGATTTATTTACAGTATATGAGAATATGTGATGTGAAGGCAAAACCTTTTCACTAGATCCTTTCTAAGGCATCATAAAAACCATGGTTTGGGCTTGGTTACTTAGCGTTTCTGCAGAGAAGAATCACTTATTTGACAGGGTGACGTGTTGGTGTGTGAGCTCGGTTGCATTTATCCAGCATTACTTGAAGTCCTCCATCATATGAAAGGTAAAAGCTTGTATCATGCAGGCCTAGGTTTGAATGTGAACTTTTACCTCCTATTGGTAGCGTGGCCTTGGGCAAGTCACTTTGTTATCTACTTTGTGGGACTGTGGTAATAATAATACTGTTATTAATAGAGATTCCAGGAACTCAGAGCTTGATTTTGGATGCAGTGAGCTGGGCTGCTACCATGCAGGAGCTTCTGGTTTGAGAACCACCAGTAGTGACGGCTTTGTTGAGGAGGGTGTTTGTGTGACTATGGAGCTGTCAGTGCCAGTGTGTTGCTATTGTGGCTGTTGCATTTGATGGGCTCTGGAGACACCTGGGGTGGGAGAAGGGCTGCCTGACACGGAGCCAGCCTGCATGGCCTCTTCATTGGCTCTGTGCTTACTTGGGGGCATTCGCTGTGCTATATGTGGACTGTTCTATGAAAACAAAGCGTAAAAGACTAGTGATACATTTATTGGCCATTTCTCAAAGTGATAACAGTTACTTTCTATAACCTACACTTAGTTTCTGAGACTGTTTTGGTGTGTGTTGCTTGAATATCACTTTATATCTTCCTCACTTTTGAATCTAAAAGAGCACTGCTCTTTTTCTTTGTTTCTTCAGTCAAAAAATACCTACTGGGTGCTGGTGCTGCATTTGTGAACAGAGCGGACAGAAACATGGGCCTGGTGGTACTTGCAGGATTCTGCTTGCTTCCCTTCCTCCTGTCTCTGCAGTCTGACGCTGTGTGCCATGCATTAGCCGGTTGATCATCTGCTTCTACTAGAGTGTGACGGATGCTCCATGGGGACAGAGGCTTTGTTTTCTTTTCCACCAGATCCCCAGTGCCCAGAGCAATGCCTGGGACAGAACTTACTCTCAATAAATATTTTGTTGTTGTTGTGGGGCTTGGATGCAAGAAGAGTGAGCCCCATAATTGGTTCTCTAATAGTTAAAACCTTAACAAGCTCATGGTCGGGAGGACTGTCTTAAGTTTAGAAGATTCTGTGAAAAGGACAGGAGGGTAGTGTGACCTCGTTAGGGGAAGGAGCTCTCTGTTGGCTGGCAGGAGGCCTGGTTTGGGAGCATTGGCTTTATCCCTGATCAGCTGCTTGACTTCAGGCAACTCTACATTTGAGTAAAAAAATGGATGGGATTCTCTGTATGGTCTCTCTAAACCCATACTCCTTAGACATTTAAAACAGTTGGACAGAACCAACTTTTCACTTCATCTGACTTCTCAGTAACCATTTATTACACTGAGCAGATAAACTAGTGTGAAGATTTTATTTATTTTTAAAATGTTTTATAGACAGGATCTTACTCTGTTACCTAGGCTGGAGTACAGATCATGGCCCACTGCAGCCTCGACCTTCTGGGCTCAGCGATCCTCCTGCCTTGGGCTGGGGCTACATGCGTGCACCACCACGCCTGGCTAATTTTTTAAAACAATTTTTTGTAGAGATTGAGTGTCATTATATTGCCCAGACTGGTCTTGAAGTCCTGGACTCAATCTGTCTGCCCACCTTGGCCTCCCAGAGTTCTGGGATTACAGGCATGAGCTACCATGCCCAGCCCAACATGTGTGAAAATTGTAATTATTCACCTATACATAAACTTTCATCCTGCATTCAGAATAAAGAGAACCGTGAGAGGTCTTCAGTTTAGTCATCTTTAGTACAACTTTCTTTCCTTTTTTCCTAACACTCTTGATCCTTCTTGCCACATCCAAAAGGTTTAATCCATTTTGGCTTCTAGATGTGGGAGAGGCTCATTCCTGGGACACTACTGGCTTCTATACAAGCCTGTGTACTGCCACATCTGGAGAAATTGTCCAGGTTTTCTTGTTTTGTTTTGTTTTGTTTGAGACAGCACATCATGAGGCTGGAGTTCAATGGCATGATCTTGGCTCACTGCAGCCTTGACCTCCTGGGCTCAAGCTATCCTCTTACGTCAGCCTCCCATGTAGCTGGGGCCACAGTGTATACTACCACACTCAGCTGATTTTTTAATGTTTTTGTAGAGATGGGGTCTGTGTTGCCCAGGATGGTCTTGAACTCCTGGGCTCGTGCGATCTGCCTGCCTCAGCCTCCAAAGTGCTGGGATTATAGATGTGAGCCACTGTGGCCAGCCTGTCCAGTAATATTTTTAATTGAGGAGAAAGGTCTTCCTGACAGTAGTCTATCTGTTCATGAGTTTTGATGGCACAAGCTGCATGGATCAGGTATTGGGGTGGCAGCAGCTGGAAATCCTGATGAGGATGAACTCTCTGCCCCTCAGTTAAGGAGACTGACTTGCCCTTCGCCAGAGGCTGCTGTCTTGGAGCAATTCCAAGTCACCAGATGCCCAGGGAGTCCCGGACGGTCCCCAGTCCTCATTTGCACGAGGTGAATCAGTTTAGCAGTTTGCCTGCCTAATAGGATATTGCTCTCATGGACCTTATTACCTCATGTGCTGCTTTCGGTCCATCGTTTAGCTTTTTGATTTGAGTGCTTCTGTGGATTTGCTGGCTGCATCTGTTATTATAGAAGGATTTTTAAGGCAGCCATGTGTAATGGAAGGACCATGGATGGGTGGTAGGTTCCAAGGTTCAGATCCTGCCTCTGCTGCTCACTAGCTCAGATTTCTTTGGCCCTCAGATTCCTCGTTCTGAGATTTGGGAATGATACTCAGTCATTAATTAAGTGAAACAGCATTTAGAAAGCACCTAGGCTGGTGCCAGACGCGGAGTAGGTGTTCAGTGAATGCAGAAGCTATTCCTGTTATTTTTTGCACATGCTACCAGTTTCTATCCTTAGATAATCTCTGTCTTTAAACTTCATGTGCCTCGGGTTTAAAATCTGCTGCTAAACTCAGCTGATCCAGGAAACTGCCACTTTTTGGCCCTATTTCCTGTTCCTCTCCTCCGCACCCCATGTTGATAACCTCTTTATGATGTATCCTCCCAGCTCTCAGGCATAACTATGCCCCACTTATCCAGAGGTCAGACTTTTAGCAACCTCTGCCATCTGGAACGTGTCCAGGAACTGGAAGTCAACTGAAAAGGCCTCGGAGCTCAGCTGTCCTCGAGTCTGGGCCAGACGCTAGGTGGAGAAGGGGCGGCTGATGGAGAGGGGGCGGCTGAGAGCAGTGAGAAATGGCAGGTGGCCCAGAAGACGAGCTCAGCAGAGCAGGGCCGGCAGCACGGCGGCCAGGAGTTCTGCATCCCATGCTAACCATGGAGGCCACGCAGGCCCTTGTTCCGAATGGGAATCTTTGGTGTTCCCAACAATCCTAAGTATTAAGGCCGGATTATATTCAGCATTCGTTAACAAAAAAGGAAAATATAAAATCTGTTTTATAACCAAGATTGTTTTTAGAAAATCCCTTGGTATCTTGGTGTCTTTTTTTTTTTTTTTTTTCTGGATAATTAATGTATGTGCTGCTCTTCATTTTTCAAGCGTGGGGAAAATGCCAGGAGGGAGAGGATGGAGCCCGGGCTTTGGCATCACAGTCTAGGGTGTGCATCTTGTTTATTCTGCCACCTCCTTGCTAGTTGACCCCAGTGAGGATCAGCTTTTTGGGTCTCGGTTTCTTCCTATGTAAAACCTCAGAGGTGTGTCGGGGAATTAGGCAAGATGCTGTTGGTGAGGTCTCAGATACCCAGGCCCTGGCTGGGCATGGGAATTCACTGCTTCCACTGTTTACTCTGCTTGTAACTTCTGCTCCTGTCTACCAGCCACTTGGTAAATTTCCCGACACCATTTGATTTGTAGGTTGTATATTTCAAATAGATTGCAGTTCTTTATGGCCAGGGATCCTGTCTCTAAACCTAGTTTTTTAGTATTTCTGAATTCTTCCTAATGTCAACTCTGATATGAGCTGAGTGTTAGGTGGCAACAAGGCTGGCCTTGTGTCCACCTGTCATGGAAGCTCTCTGTGTCCCCCAATCCAGAAGGAGCTAATTTGTGTAAAATAATGCTGTCCTTTAACTTGCATGATTTCCCCCCAACCCCAATAAGTAGAATCTTAGTCTCCTAGAATTGTAGGTCTAGCGGAGATTTTATTTTAGCATTCTCATGGACAAATTGCATGTTTTGTGGCTGGGCCAGGCATGCAGGGGCTGAGAGGCTGTCATGTGGCTGAGGCCACACAGCCAGTCTGTGGTGGAGCCAGGCTGGCCCTCTGGTCTCTTGGGGCCTCCTTAGCTCCAGTTTCTTTCCTCTGTCTGACAGCAGTGGCCTCATGCCTTGTTCTTCCTATTGTGAGCTTCAGCCTCAAACTGTCTTCAGTGAGAAGACATACTGAGGTGTGGAACTTGGAGTGAACTTGGTCTGTGTATGGAAGTCTGTGGCTCAGCCTGCCCATGGCCTATCTGTCTGCCCCATTCTGCCCTCATGTCTCTAGGGAAGATGGCGGTGTCTAATGGGTTTCATCCTGATAAACTTGAGCCACACATTTGGGCTTGTTCTGTGCTCGAATGGAGAGTAATTTGAGGGGCTGTCATGAGGTTGTGCCTGCTCCAGATGGCCCCTAGGAGCTTGCGAAGATTGCCCTGTAGGAAGCATTGCCGAGGTCCTGTGGATAATTCCCAGGAAGGAAATGCCAGGCTAACCCGTCACATAGACTGCATAGCCATGACTTACCAGGGTGGAGCACCTACATTGTCGTGTGGACAGAAAGTTCACAGCCTGAGTGAGACTGGGCACTGGCCTGGGATTGCTGGCACGGACCTCCTGGTGCTGCAAGCACGCGTGCCTGGGCTGGCGGGGGAGCTGCATGCACTGCCACCCCCAGAGGAGGTCAGGGCCACGTGGGGACACTGCAGAAGATGACTGAGAGGTGTGATCAGAGAGAGGCTGTCTCGAAAACACTCTGCTAGGCTTCCAGATTTTAGTTTTGGGCTGGTCCTGCTCAGGATCTATGAGAAGGTGTAGGAACATTGGGCCACCCTCTCCTGCTCATCAAAAGGCTGCATGCCGTGTGGAAGGAGGGCAGGATTTGGGGTCAAATATGGGTGTACAACTCTTCCCTTCCCATTTTCTTATTTGGAATATTTACTTACTCACTTGAGCCTCAGTTTCACCATCTGTAACATGAGGAAAATGATACCTACCTCAATTGCTTTGTAGGGTTTCATAAAGCTAAAATAATACACATGATCTCCTTGGGGTCAGAAACTGTCAGGATCATATTTAGCATTTAACATGCTGCCTGACACAAAGTGGTCATATTACGTTTGTTGAATAAAACTCCATAAGCTGTAAAGAATGTTACACACATGGTAATTATTACTAATAATTCAGTGAATGGTATTTGACCACAGATATCCTGCCTAGGCACCAGGGAAAGAGGGGAAAGAACATGACACATAAATGCACAGTTGTCCCTGGGGCTCCTGGAGTTCTTGGGGCACCACAGGTGCCATGCATTACTTTAAAGACGGGTGTGGGGGATGCAGGATGCCAGACATGGGACCTTTGGGTGGGAATTGGGGCCCTGGATCTTTAATCACTTAAGAAGGCTTGGAAGGTGTAAAGTGTTTTCTCATTCCACAGTGGGCACATTACATGGCCCCCAGGGTGAATGCAGCATGGTGGTCTTTCATTTAAGCTGAGGCCACAAATAACTGTCAGACGAGGTTGGAAGCAGAAAGCAGTAAGTACCTAGAGAGGAACAGGAGTGGGCTGTGGAGCTTGGGAGCTCTGAATCAGAACCAGGATGGAGTGGAGGTGTCTCGGCCCCTGAGATGTTGCAGTCCTTCTGTTAATCTGCCTTGTGGAAGGGACTCACTGACCCTTGGGAGGAGGGGAAGGGAGCAGCGGGCTGCAGGGATGCGGGAGGGGTGGGGGCACACCTTGTTAAATTCATGGGGTCTTTCCTGGGGACCTTTAATGGGGATGTGGAGTGGCTGGGGGACATCAGCATGGCAAATGGAACGCCTTCAGGATTGAAGCAAGGGGAAGGTGGCTGTGGCCAAGAGTGAGGAACAGCTGCCAGGAAGGAAGACTGAATGTGAGTTTCCTGGCAGTGATGGACGGAGCAGAGATGGGCCTGAGGGCCCCACTGATGGGGCTTTAGGAACGGGAAGCCTGTGCCCACGTTGCTTACTTTTTTCTTTCCTTAAAACAAATTTTTCTTTTTAAATTATCATCTGTAGCTCATTGAGTTTCTTTCATCAGTTATTCGAAATAAATCTGGCGTAATTGGGCTGTACTGGCCGGTAGATGTTAGAGTGTTAACCTTTACAATACCTATCTTCTGGGAAATACTAGAAGGGGAGTCTTCATGTTGCAAAAACCGTTAACACACGTTGTGAGACGCTGACACGCATCTTGGAGAGAGGTCACTCAGGCCAGGGAGGGCAGGCATGCCCAACACCAGCTGCTGGGACTGCGCTGGAGTTAGGCCACTGAGCCTTGAAGGTAAAAGAACAGATGACAAGTGAGAGTAATTGATGAACCAGGGACTATAGGAAGAGTCATCTTAAATGAGGCCTTTGGGGCTGGGCGGTGTGGCTCTTGCCTGTAATCCCAGCACTTTGAGAGGTCGAGGTGGGTGATCACTTGAGGCCAGGAGTTCAAGATCAGGCTGGCCAACATAGCAAAACCTCATCTTTACTAAAAATACAGAAAATTAGCTGGGACATGGTGGCACACGCCTGTAATCCCAGCTACTCAGGAGGCTGGGGCACAAGGATCGCTTAAACCCAGGAGGTGGAAGTTGCAGTGAGTTGAGATCACACCAGTATACTCCAGCCTGGGTGATAAAGTAAGACCCTGTCCCCACCCCCTCGCCAAAACAAACAAACAAAAAAAGGCCTTTGGAAGACAGTTGAAGAATTTAAGAAGACAAGCACAATAGTGTGTGTGCACCGGTCCTGCACCAAACATCCTAACTTTTTGGTTTTTTACTGCAGCCCTCAAAAGCTGCTCATGCATCCCTGAGCCCCAGCCAATCCTGAGATAAGAAAGAAACAAAAGTCATTTTTTTTTGTCGTTTTAAAAAAAGTTTTTAAAATTAGCCAAATTGAGGTCTACTCTGCATACAATAAAATTCACCAGGTTTTTTTTTTTTTTTTTTTTTTTTGGAACAGAGTTTCCCTCTTGTCATCCAGGCTGGAGTGCAATAACATGATCTCTGCTCACTGCAACCTCTGCTTCCGGGGTTCAAGCGATTCTTGTGCCTCAGCCTCCCAAGTAGCTGAGATTAAAGGCGCCCGTCACCACACCTGGCTACTTTTTGTATTTTTAGTAGAGATGGGGATTCACCATGTTGGCCAGGCAGGTCTCAAACTCCTGTCCTCAGGTGATCCATCCGCCTCAGCTTTCTAAAGTGCTGGGATTACAGGCGTGAGCCAGTGTGCCTGGCCAGAATTCACCAGTTTTAAGTGTGCAATTTAGTGGGTTTTGTGAAATCATGTAAGCACCCCTACAGTTGTAATGCAGCAGAGTGCCATAATGCAGAACTCCCCTCTTCAATTGGTACCCCCATTCCTGCCTTCTGGCATCTCTGGGCTGCTTTCTGTCCCTACAGTTTTGCCTTTTTTAGAATTCTGTATAAATGAAATGATAGGGTATGTAACCTTTAGTGTATGATTTATTTTGCTTGACCTAGTGCCTTGGAGGTTCATTCATCCATGTTGCATGTATCCTTAGACCACTCCTTTGCATTGTTGAATAATATTTGGTTATATGAATGCAGAGTAAGTTCCCCCTTGTCTGCATTTTACTCTTCAAGGTTGCAGTTACCCACAGTCAACCCAGTCCGAAAATAGTACATACAATAAGATATTTTGAGAAAGAGACCACATTCACAGAACTTTTATTATAGTATATTGTTATAATTGTTGTATTTTATTAGTCATTTTTGTTTGTCTTAGTTAATATGCCTAATTTATAAACTGAACTAAATTTTTTTTTTTTTTTTTTTTTTGGAGGCAGAGTCTTGCCTGTCACCTAGGCTGGAGTGCAGTGGCACAATCCCGTCTCACTGCAACCTCTGCCTCCGGGTTCAAGCAATTCTCCTGCCTCAGTCTCTTGAGTAGTTGGGATTACAGGTGTGCGCCACCACCCTTAGCTAATTTTTGTATTTTTTTTTTAGTAGAGATGACGTTTCACCATGTTGGCCAGGCTACTCTCGAACTCCTGACCTCAAGTGATCCACCCACCTCGGCCTCCCAAAGTGCTGGGATTATAGGTGTGAGCCATCACACCCGGCCTATAAGTTAAACTTTTATCATAGGTATGTACGTATAGAAAAAAAAAACAGTATATATAGGACTTGGTACCATCTCATTTCAGACATCCACTGGGGGTCTTGGAATGTGTTCCCTGAAGATAAGGGGGACTACTTATTATCAGTTCACCAAGTGATGGACATTTGAGTTCTTTCCAGTTTTTGGCTAGTATGGATAAAGCTGCTATGAACATTTGACTACAAGTCTTTGTGTAGACACATTTATTTTTTGACTTTGGGAAAACCTAGGGGTGGGATTGCTGTGTTATGTGCTAAGTATATGTTTAACTCTATAAAATGCTGCCATCCTGTTTTCTAAAGTGGCTGCATCATTTTTCATTTCCGCTAACAACATATGAGAGTTCCAGTTCCTTCACTTCCTCATCAGTGCTTGGCATTATCAGCCATTTTACTGGGTGTGTAATGGAATCTCATTGTGGTTTAATTTACATTTCCCTGGTAACTAATGATATCCATTATTTCATGTGCTTATTGGCCATTGTATATCTTCTTTGATGTATGTGTCTATACTTGTACCATGTAAGTTGGTTTTTAGATCATAAAATGGATCATGAGAGTAGAGATTCTAATGAGTATTGAATGTCTCTTACCTGAAGGGGCTGTTCAAGAGAAATTGACTATTTAATAATCTGAAACAAGATTCTGAAAGATGTGCTCTGTGGAATAATATTGCACATAGTCTTAGAAGCTGGGATAAATCATTCACACAGAAAAAATTTGAAGGATCCAGCAATTTACTTAAAGAAATTCTCCTATGGAGTTTTTTTTTTTTTGAGACGGAGTCTCACTCTGTTGCCAGTTTTTTAAAGAGGTGGCCTCATATTGCCTTGTTACTATGAAATGATTGATTTGATGTAAATGCACACTGCAGCTTAATGAAGTAGCCTCTCTGGTTCTTTGTGTCCTTGCCGTGGATTTGGTAGATGGTGGTGTCAGAGATTATGGAGTTCAAGCCACCTGGCTTTATTTACGGAGGTGAAGGGAGGTGTCTGAGATGATGAAGGGAGTCGGGTAGAACTAATGCCAGCACCTTGTGGTGCTCCAGAGATTCTTCAGGGGTCTACTTGACCTCTGATACTTTTATCTTTAAACTTTCCAACAGTTGTTAAAAAGTTTTCAAAAAGATTTACACTCTGTTGTTTGCATCTCATAGCAGGGAGGTGATCCCATCAAAACATTTTGGAGTCTTGGTAAGCATTGGGCTGGCGAGTACAAGATCATCTGATTTATTTGTATGCCTACTCATAGGTAGCCTGCTAGGCATTGAGGGACTTAAGAACTGGGGTTTATAAGCAGGTTATAAACTAGAGTTGCTCCAGTGATCTGGCTTTAAAGGTCAGTGGTTTTTAATGCCCTATCTTGGTGAAGGAACCTGTGTAGACTTAAAGTCATGGAATGACCAGCGCCTCACCATAGTTTCCCTAATCACTGACACATTTACAGGTTCAGACATTCATAGACATGGCAGGAGAAAAACTGTTCTAAGGTCTGATGCAAAAAAAAAGGCAAGTAATTCTGACAGCCCAATTAATTCATTTAATGAATATTTATTGAGTGCCAACCATGTGCCAGCTCGGGGATGATGAAGATAAAAAAATTAGCATGTCAGTGGGTGCCAGGATGTTAAAAGTCAGAGTTTAGCACGAGGGTGTATATGCGTGTGCTGCCTTCAGTTAAATGTCAGGCAAAGCGGTAGTGTCAACTGTACACAAAGAAATTAGCTTTTAACATGCTACGCCATGATGATGCTGTCCATGGGCTGAACAGTCAATGTATGTTTCAGATGTTTCTTGTCTAACATATCTGAGTTAAGGACTGCAGGGAGACAGTAGACGTTGTTAGTAGTAGAGAGTTGAAACAAGTTTCTTACTATTTCAAAGCTTTTGGATTTTGTTTTTAAAAAAGAATGTGGCCATCTGTTTCTATTTACATGTGCAAATCAGAATTGTCTCTGTCTTGTGTAACTGGAAGAGTATTGAAACGAAAGTGCAGGCCACTGGCATGTAACTGCCAATTTCAAATGAATGAAAACAGCCTCAGTGTTCTCATTGATTCCGTTTGGGGATGTGATGGTAGGCATTTGAGCAATTTGTATTCCAGCAAGAGACCTTTTTAATCCATTTCCTCTGTGTGACCGAGGAGTTGGGTTTAAAAAAACCACTGACTGAGAGTCAGCATGACTGTCTCTTAGCCATTCGTCCTGTCAGTCCTCGTTCCTCTCCATCCTGCTCCTCCTGCTGCAGCCAAGGGCTGGGAGGGGCCAGCACAACTGATGGACTCATTCGAAGACCCTGGCTGGAGTGCCTCCTGCCTGCTAACAGCCTGTCACTTTTTTCAGGATGTGCCTGTGTTACCTGCTCCAGGATGTTGTCCCTAACAGCCTGTCACAGGGCGTTCAGTTGAAACTAAAGAGCAGCAGAGGATGGTTTCATTTATTCCATGTTCATGGAGCATTTACACATGTCAGGCATTCCACTGGTGCTGGAGATTTAGAGATCAGAAGGTGCAGCCCCCTGTCCTGAAGGAGTGACAGTCTGTCTTTGTTCTCTAGGGTTCAGCGAATGAAAAGTCTCAATTGCCTTGGGAAATTTTAAGTCTGAAAGGAGGGACTGTTTCACAGTAGTCTCAGACAGTGGTGGGAAGGATATACCTACTTAGTAAGTATGGAATGACCATAGGTGCTTAAAACTTTCCCCTGCAAAATTAAAATAGCTTTATTTTCTTGGCTTGTTGTTTCTTAACTTTTTAACAGGAGTTTACCTTGAACAAACTAATGAACCAGCACATGATGTCAGAAAGAACAGGCCAGGAGAATGTGAAAGTGTAGTTTTGTTTGTTTGTTTGTTTGTTTTGTTTTGTTTTGTTTTTGAGACAGGGGTTCTCTCTGTCAATCAGGCTGGAGTGCAGTGGCGCGATCTCTGTTCATTGCAACCTCCGTCTTCTAGGTTCAAACAATTCTTCTGCCTCAGCCTTCCGAGTAGTTGGGACTACAGGTACACGCCACCATGCCTATCTAATTTTTTTGTATTTTTAGTAGAGATGGGGTTTCACCACATTGGCCAGGCTGGTCTTGAACTCCTCCTAACCTCAAGTGATCCGCCCCTTGGCTTCCCAAAGTGTCGGGATTTCAGGTGTGAGCCACCGTGCCTGGCCTGAAAGTGTTTTTTAAGCAAAAAAAAGAGAATACAAAGGTGGCATTTTGGTTCATCCTTACCTCCGCGGCCTTGGAAAAATAACCTTTAGCCTTGGTTTCCATGTTGTTAGAATAATATTGCCTGTGTTACCCACTGCCCAGATTGGAGAGTCATGAGCCGTAATCTGTGTGAAAGCACTTTGTTTAGAGGTGCTGTGCAGATGGAAGCCAGTTATTACTGCTAGACCCCCACAACCATGCTGATACCATCACATTTGCACGCTGATTTTTGGGTAGGATATACTGACATACACATTTCATTTCATTTCCATCTATTTTGAGAAATCTAAGCCAGGGAAATGCTGTGGAATTCTTCCTTAAAAAATTACTCTTGACTGGGTGTTGTGGCTCACGCTTTTAATCCCAGCATTTTGGGAGGCCAAGATGGGTGGATCACCTGAGGTCAGGAGTTTGAGACCAGCCTGACTAATATGGTGAAACCCCATCTCTGTTTGTGGTGATGGGTGCCTGTAGTCCCAGCTACTTGGGAGGCTGAGACAGGAGAATTGTTTGAACCCAGGAGGCAGAGGTTACAGTGAGCAGAGATTGCACCACTACACGCTAGCACTCCTGGCTGGGTGACAGAGCAGGACTCCGTCTCAAAAAAAAAAAAATTTGCTTTCTATGATTATCAGCTATTTGTTTGCAAAGTTGAAATAGATGCTATTCACAGTATTGATTGATAGTAATCAATTTTTTTTGAGACTTTTGGTCAGGATTCTTTTCTTTAAAAAGTTAATCCATTACCTCACATATGTTTGAATGTAATTTTAAGATTTCATTCTTGGAAGGAAAACTAAAATGCAAGCATTTTAAAGGTAGTACTTTCATAGAATTTTATATCTAGAACCTTAGAGGAGAAATGGCTCATCTAAGGCCCTGATCCGAGTAGGTGACAGTCTCCATGGTGCCCCTGCTGCCGCAATCATCTTCTCATTTTGCACAATGTGTGATTTTCAGCCCCTGCAACAAATGCAAACCTTCCTGGGTCCCAGGGTGGTGTGGTTTGAGTGAGCCAAACCCTGGTAAGCTGCTGACTCTTACGGCTTTTGCAACTTCTTCAGGTCTCTTGAGGAATAGTAAATATTCCACATATCAGCTTCAGAGCAGACAGCATTCTGGCTGAGAAACAGATGATCTTCACTTTTACTTATATATATATTTTTCTCTCTCTCCCCGTCACTTCCCAAACTAAACATAGCAGCATTACATGCAGTCATTGCTTTTAGGACTCAGCATTTTGGAGTATGGAGGTTCATGCTCCTGGTAATAGACTGGAGTCTGCAGCCCACCAGTGATATTCCTGGAATTGCAGCCAGGAACTGACTGCGGGGGGCCAGACTGGGACCCTGGGCCAACTCTCTGGCCTTTCTCTGTGGTGTCTGCAGGCCTGACTGTCCCCTTAGCAGGGAAGGGAATTGCTCTGGGCTGTGGTCCAGCCCGTGGGCCAGAGGTTCAGCCTCTTCCCCTTACTTGCTGCTGCCCAGGGAGCCCTTCCCCTCGCTTCCTCTCTTGTTCTGTTTCGCCAGGGTTTCAGATTTTCTTTTCTTTGAATGGAAAATAAACACAGAAAGTAAAACTAATGGGCTGAAGCCCTTCCTTGGGGAGAAATCATCCCTCAATGCTGAAAATAAATGGCCCTCGCTGACCTTAGCAGCCCAGCCAAGGACCATCCCTGCCTGTTGCTGCACTTCCCGTCCCTTCTGTGCCATCCTGCAGTGACAGGGACCCTGCCCTTCCTTGCCTCTGCTCCAGCTTCCTACGCCCTGCTCTCCTGCCAGGCTGCGCAGGCTGGGGTGCACCTCTCTCCAGGCTCCCACCTCCCAGCCTGGCTTGTACCTCTCAAGTCCTCCTCTTGTACTCCTGCTCCCTGGTTGGTGGGTGCTATCGGAGGGCACAATTTTCAGCCCAAAACCTTAAGGAATAAAAACGAACAGCACCATCTGCATCTCTTTGGCCCCTTGCCCCGTCCCTGCCTTGCTCCTTGGTGCTCTCGTGCCCCTTACCCCAAGGCTGGACCGCTGTTGGGAGTGTGGCACCAGTGGGTGGACTGCTTTCCATCGAGGGCGGCAGAACCCAGCCTTGTGTGTGTGTTTTAGTGCAGAGATCTTCAGATGAACTCATCTGAGGCCAACAGGCAAAGTAGCCCTGCACATTTGGGGCTAGGGATGGGGGCTGATGCTAAAGGTCCCCACATCTTCTTGGCTTCCTTGCACCCTGATGAGCCCCTGGAGGGTCCTGCATAGTCCTAGGATTTGCACCCTGATGAGCCCCTGGAGGGTCCTGCATAGTCCTAGGATTAAGTGGAGCAGAGTATGGAACCCAGGTCTAAAATTGGGAATGGCTGTCCAGTGTCTGCCCATTGCCTCCTCCCCTGCCTGGGAAACTCTGTGGTTGAGGAACCCTGCTTATAAAACAAGGCCCCAAGCAGGCTGGCCTCTCCCCCAGGGTCAGGCACCAATCCGATGGCCTGATGGCTCTGCTGTGGAGGTGGGAGGGGAAGCGTCCTCCACTAACCTGGGGACTTTCCAACTGTCAAGGCAACAATCACTGTATCAAGTAGGTTATTACTGCCCCCATTTTAAGGACGCAAACACTGAGACCCAGGAGATCAAGTAATTTGTATATGGAGATGTGGGAATGAAAACTCATGGTCTTCATCTGTAGCAGTGGCTCCCACAATAAGCCTGGGTCACGGGGATGAAGCAGGATCCAGAATCTGCTGCCAGGGGCCAGAAGAATGCCTGGGCAGTCCCTGTGCACCTTTGGGCCCTCCCCCAGCTCATTCCCCCTTGCCCATCACCTCACTGCTTGGATTGTAGAAAAATGAAAGGTTCTTGCCTAGAGATGACCGATTTAGGGGTAGGAGCTGCAGCTGGAGCAGGGCCTATGACCTTTGTGTGGGAGAAGCGAGAGAGGGGCACAGGGCCGGCCAAGCTCTAAAAGGCACGTGACCTCGTTTGCATCGTCACACTCCTTTTTTAGAAGACAATCTCTGCTGCATACAGAGGTTGGCTTTGTGCAGGGCCCCAGCAAGCCTGGCGGTTCCTTCCTGCCTTTCTTCTCCCTTCCCCATTCTGGGTTTTTCTCCTCTCCGCTTCCCATTCTACCGTAAGGGAATGGGGCCAGGCCTTTTGGATGGGAAACAGGAACCGAGAAGTAGAAGATGGAGAAATGACCAGACTAAAGATAGCAGGGTTTTAATTTTCCCTCTGAAAAGCCCAGGAAGAGCCCCAAATTGTATAACCTGGACACATGAAAATGATAACCCTGCCCCTACTCTATGTGCTTCTCCGCCACCATGGCCCTTCGGAAGATTCTGAAACAAGGAATTGGTAACACAGGGTGGTCAGGGGGGCTGTGCGAACTTTAGATGCTAGTGTTCTAGGGGCCATATGACAGGCCCTTGGGGTGGCAGGAGCCAGCATGGGTGGAGGAGAGCAGCTGGCAGCTTTCTTGGTGAAGGGGTGGACAGCACTCGTGGTGTGGAAGTAAAAGCCCCCTTGCTTGTAGCTGGGCTGGGGTTGGAACAGGGTTTAGAGAAAGCAGGGGGAATGCTGGGGGATTATTTTCCCCAAACGTTAGAGAATGCCAGCGCTTCTTGGTCTGGAAGCGAGGCTGTTGGGAAGCGGGATGGGGAGCACAGCTCTGGAAGCTGCCTTCTGATCTTCCTCCATTGGCTGGAGCTCTCCCAGCCTTTCATTGGTTCGAAGCCAAGCACATGACTTTGAGCAACTCTTTGAGTCAGTTTCTTCTCCTTTAAGCTGGGGAAAGAGGTGGTGATTTCACAAGTGGTTGTAAATATTGCAGTAAAGATAATGGGAGTAAAAGTGTTCTGTGGAGTGTAAATTGCTATATGGTACTTGGAGTTGGGCCCTAGGTGTGATTTTAAACTACATACCTACTGCAGCCTTGGTAACTGCAGCCTTAGTTCTCTCAATGCTAGTAAGCTGGGCTGAGTGGCACAGTCGGTCTTTGTTTTCCTGGGAGCACTTTGGGAGCTTTGGAAGTCGTCCGGTGCTGCCTCCCACTTCTACAGTGTGGTTGAGTGTAGGGGAGGAGGCCGAACTCTGCCTGGCTGGACTGCCACATGCAGGGGAGAGGCCCTGCTGGTGGTGCCCCAGGTGGAAGAGGGGCAAACCTGGGGTTACCTCAGTCAGGGTAGACGAGGAGGGGATGGGTGGACACCCCGGTGCCCACTCCTACTTACTCCTGCAGTTAAGACCTGGAGTTTCATGCCCTGCTCCTTTAACCCTCAGTGTTCAAGAGAGAGGCCAGTGGGACCAGAGCGCCCCACCCCACCATTTGCTCAGTGGGGGGTCAGAGAGAAACATGAGCACACCAGGAAAGGTTTTGAAAACAATGTTCTTTAGAGACAGGGTATTGCTACATTGCCCAGGCTGGACTCAAACTCCTGGGGTCAGGCGATCCTCCTGCCTCGGCCTCCTGAGTAGCTGGGATTACAGGTGTGTGCCATCATGCCTGGATGAAGTTTTGAAAAATTTAAATGTTGATGGAAAAAAAAGTATTAGTAGAATTGAAAGGCTGATATGCACTCTAAAGGCATTTTGTTCATGGAGATTTGTTTTCTCATTATAGCCATTATCAGACCCGAAACATATTTGCTGTAATGATTGAGACGGTCATGGGGTGACAGTGGGTTCTTAACGGCTGCTTTAATTGGCGTAGTGTACACCTAGCCCCTCTGAGAACCAGAGGACACTGGTAATCACTATTAGACCGTGAGTGCCAACTGTATGCCAGACACATAAGCATTGGTGACCTTATCCTGTGAGGTAGATACTGTTAATCCTAATTTATAGGTGAAGAAATGGAAGTGAGTGAGGTGAAGTCGTTTGCTGGAGGTCATGTGACTAGTAATTGGAGCCTGCTTTAGAACCTAGTCAGTCTCATTCCAGAATCCAGAACCAGTGATTTGTAACCAGTGCAGTTGTCTCCAAAGGGATCCAGCACTGGCTTTTCTTGTTTTTAATGCATCCATTCCTTAAAGCCTCTGCCCAGTCACAGGCTGTACTTTTTAAAGGAACACACAGCACACAAATGTGACCGCTACTGGACAGCAGTGTAGGGGCCCAGTTGGATGGCAGAGCCCGGCACGCTGACTGGGACAGAAGCCCCAGCACATGGCATGATGATGGCGTCTCCAGGCTGGCCTCCGTGGTCTCAGGAAGCAAAGTCCTCGGTCTCCTTCATGCGGGGTTCAGAAAGAAAACTCGGTTATCTCACGTCTCCTTCCCCTGTTTATTTGACTAAAGTGAAGTTCATGTGGCTTGAGCCTCGTTTCCTGGGGAAATCAGCCTGGCTTAGGATTCCATTGTCTTCTGGGACTGGAAAGATGTTGAAAGCTGACCTCACACCCAGCTGAAGGTCGCCTTCCCAGGCTGAGCCCGGCTGCCTTCTGCATCTCCAAGGCTGGAGGGCCTGGCCCAGGGAGTGGCTGCACGCTGGCTTTGCACTATCTCAGTGTCCCTGCTGCCCATTTGTAATGTGCCCAGCACCTTCTGGTGTCATGTCCCCTCTGGTTTGTGATTCTTCTCCTGAGCCAGCCTATTTTCTACCTCGAGTCTGCTCTCCTGCCATTCCCAGGGGCTACAGCTCAGTAATGTGGGTGTCAGGGGACCCCGGGCCAGGCCCTCTTGTGGCACTGTGGCTCCCCCCGGGGCAGGGCACCAGGCTGGGGTGGGGGGCCCTGCCCAGAGCCGCCCTGTGCTGCCGGGTTTCTGCTGCTGCCATGCAGTGGCAGTCTTGCCAAAATGTGGCTTTTCCTCCCAGAGACTTTTCTTCCCTCTAAATAAAAATCAGGATGTGAAGCCTTTCAACAGAGCTGGAGTTCACTGTCATCTGTTTCCGTTTCTCTAAGATAGGGATCCTGGTGAAGCCCATGAAAGCTGGGAGTGCCTCTGGGTGCCGCTTCTTTAAACTTCAGGAGGCTGCAGCCTCTCCTTGTTAATGTGCCATTTTTTCATAGTGTGTGTGGGTTTAGAGCTACGTGGGTTCTTTTCTCACTTCTCTGTTCATACCGCATGACACCATCTACTTCAGGCATAGTCGACGGCCATCTGGAGGTCATCAGCTGAATGCACAGTTTGCCTGTTTCTTCTATAATAGGATAGGCATTTTTTCCCCATTTTTTTCTCTTTTAAAAGTACTGCTGGAAGGCCACGTGCAGTGTCTCATGTACCCACACATAGTGCGGTAATCCCAGCACTTTGGGAGGCCAAGGCAGGGGGATCACTTGAGGTCAGGAGTTCAAGATCAGTCTGGCCAACATGAGGAAACCCCATCTCTACTAAAAATACAAAAATTAACCAGGCATGGTGGTATGCACCTGTAGTCCCAGGTACTCAGGAGGCTGAGGTGGGAGGATCACTTAAGCCTGGGAAGCAGAGGTTACAGTGAGCCGAGATCATGCCACTGCACTCCAGCCTAGGGGACAGAGTGAGACCCTGTCTCAAAAAATAGCAATAATAATAATAACAGAAGTACTGTTAGAACTTGGTTGCAGAAGCAGCTAGTGGGGAAAGGAGGGAGGCATATTTCATTCAGTATTTGGCCTTGGGGAAAGGTTTTGCTTCCCCGGGCCTGTCCTCCAGAGATTTGGTAGGCCCGTGCTGGTGCTGCCATCACCACTGTCGCCTCCCCTATCAGGAACCTTCCTTGCTTGGATGGTATTTCCCGTATGTCCGGGCCTCTGCTGTTTTCATTGAGTCCCCAGCTCTGACGGACACTGTGGCAGATGCACAGAGTGTTGGAGACAGCGATTCGGCCCAGCAGCCTGCATTCGTGTGCCGCTCCTCTATACTCCCAGAGCTGTCTTCTCTCTCTCATCATTCATTAATCTTTCCCATGCAAGTCATACATGAATATATCCTTGGGGTAAAGTTGTCAGGTGATAACAAAAACTCAGTCTCCTGTCACCATCTTCTCTCCTCGTCTAGGTCCCCTCTGTGACCAAGTTCTTTGCCCATTCCGGAGTTTTTTTCTCCCTGTTTACCATTAGTCCTCTGCACCTGTGGGTTCTGCATCCTCGGGTTCAGTCACATAAGGTCTAAAGGGGAAAATATTCAAGAAAAAATATCTAGTAGAAAAAGATACAACGATTTAAAAAATACAAATTTTGGCCAGACACAGTGCCTTATGCCTCTAATCCTAGCACTTTAGGAGGCTGAGACAGGAGGATCACTTGAGCCCAGGAGATGGAGGCCAGCCTGGGCAACATACGGAGACGTCTCTACAAAAAATTTGAAAATTAGCCAGCTGTGGTGGCATGTGCCTGTGCTCCCAGCTACTCAGGAGGCTGAAGCAAGAGGATCACTTGAGCCCAGGAGGTGGAGGCTGCAGTGAGCCATGATCACACTGCCCTCCAACCTGGGCGACAGAGTGAGATCCTATCTCAAAAAAATAAAAATAAAAAAATAATAATACAAATTTTAAAAAATACAGTGTAAACTATTTACGTAGCATTTACATTACATTAGGTAGGATAAGTAATCTAGAGATGATTTAAAGCATGTGGGAGGATGTGTAGGTTACATGCAAATATGACACCGTTCTACATTACGAAATTGAGCATCCTTGGATTTTGGAATTCAAGAGAACCTGGAATTAATCCCCTACGGAGACTGAGGAACTACAAATCTGAGTAGTTTTGTTTTTCTTATTTAATGTGTTCCTTTGACACATTTTTGTGCTCAGAGTTAAAGAATTCCTCAATACCCTGCTTGACAGGAGGAGAAGAGAAAAGGTAACAAAGTGTAGGCTATTGAAATACTTTTCATTTTTTTAGTTTAAAAAAATTACCAAATAATGTATTCCTGTTAATGATAGTTTAAAAGTGGAGAAACAATTCCTCCAACTTTTCCTAAGACAACAATGATTATTTTCTTTCTGTATCTTTATATACACAGAATTTAAGTGTTTGATAACTCACTTGTCTTTCGTTTTTTATAACAGTTTGTTTTTTCCCTGCTTTTACATTGTGTGTGTGTGTGTGTGTATTTAATAAATAAGCTTGTAACTTATTTATAACTTATTATAACTAACTCTCCAAATAACTTCTGGAGATGGAATTTTTATAAAAATGATTGCCTTTTTATCTTTTTTTTTTTTTTTTTTTTGACACAAGATCGCAATCTGTTTCCCAGGCTGGAGTGCAGTGGCATGGTCATAGCTCACTGCAGCCTGGACCTCCCAGCCTGAAGTGATCGTCCTGCCTCAGCCTCACCAGTAACTGGGACCACAGGCACATACCACCACACCTGCTAATTTTTGTATTTTTTGTAGAGATGGGGTCTCATTATGTTGCCTAGGCCTATCTCAGATGCTTAGGCTCGGGTGGTCTGCCCACCTCAGCCTTCCAAAGTATTGGGGTTACAGGCATGAGCCACTGCACCAGGCTGCCTTTTCCCCTTCTGTAGAGCCGCTTTACTTGTGTTTTGTCCTCAGTGCTGTTCCCATGCCGGTGGTGGGCGACTGCACGTCCACAGACCAGCTTCCCTCCCTGCTGGGGGGCCTGCAGGTCTGGGTGCACCTTGTGACCGAGGCTAGCCTTCCTCTGCAGAGGTGTGCACTCTGCCACCACCCCATTCTGGTCAAGAAGGGAATGGAATCTCAGAAAGGAAATCATCTAGGAGAAAAATGAAAGAAGTGTTTATTTTCTGTTTGCCTGCCCTCAAAGTTGCTACTTAAGGAGCTCAGATGTTATTTGTAAGACTAGATTAAGTAGTTTAGTAAGAGTGCCCAAAACCACCTCCCAGGGTCACTGGGAGCACCTGATGCTGGGGAGAAAAGCCCCAGGCCTGAGCTGGTAGACCTGTGTTCAGTTTTTGCCTCTGTCTCTACTTCTGATGCTTTTGAAATGGAACTGAGGGATTCCTAAGTCCCTTTTGCTTCCTGTGTTCAACTAACATGCTAGGCTAATAAATTACCCCTGAGGTTCTCTTTCATTTTGGCAACATTTTCTGGTTCTTTTGCCAACTCTAATTTCTTTTCTTTAAAAAATGCTTTAACTTTACTTGTATTCTTACTAATATATCCTATATGTATACATAGCATATTTTAGATTTTTTTCAGTGAAATTTTTTTTAAAAATTCAACTTTTATAACTGGGGGTACATGTGCAGGTTTGTTGCATGGATATATTGTGTGATGCTGAGTTTTGGGGCAAGATTGATGCCATCACCCAGGTACTGAGCATAGTACCCACCAGTTAGATTTCAGCCCCTACCCCCTCTCTCCCCGCTCTAGTAGTCCCTAGTTTCTATTGTTGGCATCTTTATGTCCATGAATACTTAACATTTAGCTCCCACTTAAAAGTGAGAACATACAGTATTTAGTTTTCTGTCTCTGTGTTAATTTGCTTAGGGTTATGGTCTCCAGCTGCATCCATGTTGCTGCAAAGGACATGATTTAGTTCTTTTTTATGACTGCATCGTATTCCATGGTGTATATGTACCACATTTTCTTTATCCAGTCCGCCATTGATGGGCACCTGGGTTGATTCCATGTCTTTGCTACTGATACCAATGGCATTTAAAGAATGATTATGAAGGCCATGTACAGTTTCTCACGCCTGTACTCCTAGCACTTTGGGAGATCAAGGCAGGCAGATCACTTGAGGCCAGGAGTTCGAGACCAGCCCGGCCAACATGGTGAAACCCTGTCTCTATTAAAAATACAAAAACTAGCTAGGCATAGTAGTGCATGACTGTAGTCCCAGCTGCTCAGGAGGCTGAGACATGAGAATCACTTGAACCTGGGAGGTGGAGGTTGCAGTGAGCCAAGAATGTGCCACTGCACTCCAGCCTGAGCAACAGAGCAAGACTCTATCTCAAAAAAAACAAAAACAAAAACAAAAACAAAAAAAAACTGATCATGAAGCCTGGTCTCGGCCAGCACTCCAAGCGCACCCCACAGGCCTGTCCCATCGTAGTGCTCTGGGAGGCTGCCCCTGCCCTGACTGTGACCCTCAGCTTGCCTCAGTGTGTATTTTGCCAACAAAGTATACGTCCTTAAACATAAACAATTTAGTTTTGCCTGTTTTTGAACTTTTTATATTGCAGGTATTCTTTTGCTCAACATTTTTGTCAAATTCACTCGTGTTCTGGGTAAGTTTGTTCTCTTCCTTTGCTGTGTAGCATTCTGTTGTGTGAATGTCCATCATCAGTTTATTCATTTTACCGTTGACATTTCTGTTTATCCAGTTGGGGGCTGTTTTGAGGATTGCTAGAACAGCCTGTCCATGTCTTCTGTTGCAGATGTATATTTACTCTGAGTAATTTTAATATTTTAAGGTAATACCGAAATGTGTCCTTCTCATTTGTCCTTAGGCACACATTTTCCTCAGCTGTGACTTAGCTCAAACGTCTGTTTGATCTTAATTCTTAGCGACACCTGCTATTCTTCAGGCCTGGCTTTATTCCCAGAAGGAGGCAGGTTCATTATTGCTTTGGCTTTAAATGGAGTCCGCAGACCACAGTGCGAGTCTACCCTTCCCAAAAGGCTCCGGGAAATATCTGACACTGTCATTAATGCTCTCTGTTACTTTCTGAAGGGTCGAATGTGTGATGACACAAAACTGCCATCTAAATGTTTGTCCGACTCTTCTTGGCAAAGCCATTCTTGGGGCACAGACCTAGGAGTGTTTTGTTTTGTTTTGTGTTTTGTCTGCTGTCTTTCAGAAATGTCCCTTCCTCTCAGGCTGGCCTTTTGTCCACAGAACAAGGGGAGAGGAGATGGGATGGGAGAGTGGAGCGTGCTGAGGCCGCCTGAGTGCTGCAGGCCTCTCCCTCTCCAGGGCAGCATCTTGGGGTTCCAAGAAGGAAGCCTGCCCCTTCCCAGCCCTTCTGGTTCACATTGAGAACTCAGGGTGCTGGGGACGAACGTGCTGTGCTGCCTCCAGTACAGGCTCCCGGTCAAGGCTGGGAGAAGCAGGGTACAGCAGGTCTCCTAAGGGGAAGAGAGGAATCCTTTTGGGGGGCATAACATTTAATTGGGGTTCAGTTGGTCTTTCCTGTGACCCTATCTTGCGTTCATTGGAAATGTTCGTCTGGAAACACTCTTAGCTCACAGTCGGATAAAAGCCAGCCTGCAGGCCGCCATGTGCCCACCCTGAGCCAGGTCATCTCCTCAGACAGTGGGCTTGGCCCGTATCATCCAGCCTGTGGTGTCACAGGATGGAAATCTCGTAGGGTTTTATGGGGACCAAGAATAGGTAGAGGAGCCCCCACCTGGAGGAGGGTGGGCATGGGGTGATGTTGATGCTGAGCCCATGGAGCAACCAGGGCCAGGGCCTCCGGGTGACCCCGGAGGTGGTGGCACCACCCTTAGGCAGTACAGTGGGGCCCATGGGCAGAGGAAGAGAAGCATGGGGTTGGGGACATTCAGAGGCTACTGTGCTGTGTGGGTGGCCAGAGCTCTTGCAGAAAGTAGCAAGGCTTGAGGAACTGAATTTGAAATTTTAATGAATCTTGATTGAAACATTCCTCTGTGGCTACCCTGTTGGACAGCACAGGTGGGGAAAATGAGTGAACAGCTTGTGGTGGTCTTTCCTGTGGTGGACTTTCCTTACCTCCACTGTGTGCCCTCCTCACTGTCCCCATACACTGTCCCCGTCCCCTGGCTCCAGCTCAGCTGAGCAGCAGAGATGGGAAGAGGCCCCTCGGTGACTACAGAGGAACCTATAGAAGAGTTTGGAAATTCAAACAGATGCTTTTAATGTGGTTGAAAACAGTGGTTTTCTTCGGAAATACTTGGGACACATCCCCAGCTCTTGTTCTTGTGATAAATTCACACTGTAAAACCTGTTTGACAAACTGAAGGTCAGCTTCCACCTGGCACCTGAGAATTAATGAGGTGGGGCCAGCCGGCAGCTGCGGTGCCAGCCCTGCTCTGGTCTCAGGGTCCGTTAGGTTCTTGCCTTTGTTAGTGGTTTTTACACATAAGTCTGGTGAAAGTCGCTTTTTCCCCCTCTCTGAGCTGGAGTGGAATTTTTGTTTGGAGAGCATGGTAGGTGAGTGCCTGGTCTGGTTAGAATTCTCAGCCTGATGGGTAGATACCTTTGCTTCCAGATACTCAAACTTTGTTATTTTTTGTTGCTCTAAGATTTCAGTTTTTTAAAAAAAATTTTAATTATTGTGGGCACATAGTAGGTGTATATTTTTATGGAGTACATTAGATACTTTGATACAGGCATGCAGTATGCAGTACATAATCACATTAGGGTAAATGGGGCTTCCATCACCTCAAAGCATTTATCCTTCTTTTATGTTACATCCCAATTACACTCTTCAAGTTATTTTTAAATGTACAATAAATTATTGTGGACTTTTATCACCCTGTTTCTATCAAATACTAGATGTTATTCATTCTATCTACCTGTGTATTTTTGTACCCATTTACCATCCCTACTCCTCCTGCCCTACCCCAACCACCCTCCCCAGCCTCTGGTAACCATCCTTCTACTCTCTGACTCCGTGAGTTCAATTGTTTTAATTTTTTTGTATGGCTCTTTTCAGTTTATTGCATGAAGGTGTTACACTAGTCCAAGTTAAAAGCGAACCCCAAATGGTTGCATTATATAAACTGTGAGGTTTTTCAACTTGTGACAAGGGACAGAAGGGAAAATTCTACTCATTGCAAGGAAATCCTCACTTAAGTTTCAGTGAGCCACAAGCACTTAGAACCCTGAACCTTCAGCTGATCGTCCTTAGCCAGTCCAGTCTCTAGGAGGAACTGCCATATGTTCTTGCGCTGGTCACCCTGTAGCTGAATTACTTCTCCATATTCTGGGTGCTCAGTTACAGTACCATGGCAGGCAAACTTCTTCTTAAACACCTTCACTAGTTTCTTTTTGTCGTAATCATCAGCGATCCCCTGGACAATAGTAAGGGTCTTCCTGCCGTTTCTCTGTTGAATTCTTATATGGGTATAATCCTCAGTGCCAGCAGGAAACAGGTCATCACCCTTACTTGCATCAGCAAAGGGGTCAAACTCAGAGGTTCAGGATAGTGGACATATGATACGGTTCCTTTTCCTCAGTGAAAATGGCCTGTGGCGGTGGCGGCGGGAAAAGGCAGGCAGCGGGGATGGAATTTAGGGAAGTGAGGGGGCTCAAGGAGGAGGCTGCTGAGTCCTCAGCGGCAGCTCAGTGACTGGGGCTGTTTTAATTTTTTTTTTTAGCTCCCATAAATCAATGAAAACCTGGAGTGTTTGTCTTTCTGTACGTGGGTTATTTCCTTTAACATGATGACCTCTGTTTCCATCTATGTCTTTGCAGATGACAGGATCTTGTTCTTTTTTATGGCTGAATAGTACTCCATTGTGTATATGTACCACATTTTCTTTATCCGTTTATCTGTTAATGGACACTTAGATTGTTTCCAAATCTTGGCCATTGTGAACAGTGCTGCAATAAACATGGGAGAGCAGGTATCTCTTTAATATACTGATTTCCTTTCTTTTGAGTATGTACACAGCAGTGGGGTTGCTGGGTCATATAATAGCTCTATTTTTAGTTTTTTGAAGGGCCTCCATACTGTTCTCCATAGTGGTTGTACTAATTTACATTCCCACCAATAATGTACGGGGATTCCCTTTCCTCCACATCCCCACAAGCATTTTTTATTGCCTGCCTTTTGCATATAAACCATTTTAACTGGAGTGAGATGATATCATTGTAGTTTTGATTTATGTTTCTCAGATGATCAGTGATGTTGAACACCTTTTTGTATGCCTGTTTGCCATTTGTATGTCTTCTCTGGAGATATGTCTATTTAGATCTTCTGCCCATTTTAAAATTGGGTCATTAGATTTTTCCTATAGTTTGAGCTTCTTACATATTTTGGTTCTTAATTCTTTGTCAGATGGGTAGTTTTCTCCCATTCTGTGAGTTGTCTCTTCACTTTGTTGATTGTTTCCTTTGCTGTGCAGAAGCTTTTTAACTTGATATGATCCCATTTATCCATTTTTACTTTGGTTGCCCATGCTTGTGGGATATTGCTCAAGAAGTCTTTGCCCAGATCAATGTCCTGAAGTTTCTCCAGTGTTTTCTTATAGGAGTTTCATAGTTTGAGGCCATAGATTTAAGTCTTTAATCCATTTTGATCTGATTTTTATATGGTGAAAGATAGAAGTCTAGTTTTATTCTTCTGAATATGGATATCCAGTTTTCCTGTCACCATTTACTGAAGAAATTGTCATTTCCCCAGTGTATGTTCTTGGCACTTTTGTCAAAAATGAGTTCACTGTAAATGTATGGATTTACTTCTGGGTTCTTTATTCCATTAGTCTGTGTGTCTGTTTTTATGCCAGTACCATACTGTTTTGGCTACTATAGGTCTATAGTATAATTGGAAGTCAGGTAATGTGATTCCTACAATTTTGTTCTTTTTGTTCAGGATACCTTTGGCTATTCGGAGTCTTTTGTGATTCTATATACATGTAGGGCTATTTTTTCTATTTCTGTGAAGAACAGCATAGGTATTTTGATGGAGATTGCATTGGATCCGTAAATTGCTTTGGGTAGTATGGACACTTTAACAATATTGATTCTTCCAGTCCACAAATAAGAAATATCTTTTCAGTTTTTTGGTTGTCCTCTTCAATTTCTTGCATCGTTTTACAGTTTTCCTTGTAGAGATGCTTTACTTCTTTGGCTAATTCCTAGGTATTTAATTTTATTTGTAGCTGTTGTAAATGGGATTGTTATCTTGATTTATTTTTCAGATTGTTCACTGTTGGCATATAGAAATGCTACTAATTTTTGTATGTTGATTTTGTATCCTGCAACTTTACTTGAATTTATCAGTGTAATCACGCAGCAGGTTCATCTTGCCTGCTGCTGCCTAGACAGAGCTGATTTATCAAGTCAGGGAAATTGCAGTAGAGAAAGAGTAATTCACGCAGAGCCAGCTGTGCAGGAGACTGGAGTTTTATCAATCTCCTGGAGAATTCGGGGATCAGAGTTTTTAAGGATAATTTGGTGGGTCAGGGCCAGTGAGTTGGGAGTGCTGATTGGTCGGGTCAGAGACAAACTCATTCCTGGGAGGGGGGGCCACAGGAGCAGATGACCCAGATTTTTTGATCCAGGTGGTACCAGCTGATCCATTGAATGTGGGGTCTGCAAAATATCTCAAGCACTGATCTTAGCTTTTACGATATTGTTGTTATCCCCAGGAGCAATGTAAGGAGGGTCAGAATCTTGCAGCCTCCATCTGCATGACTCTGAAATCATAATTTCTAAGCTTGTGACTAATGTATTAGCCCTGCAAAGGCTATCTAGTCCCCAGACAGGAAGGGGGGTTTATTTTGGGAAAGGGCCCGTTGTCTTTGTTTCAAAGCTAAACCATAAACTGAGTTTCTCCCAAAGATAGTTCAGCCTATGCCCAGGAATGAACAAGGACAGCTTGGAGGTTAGAAACAGGATGGAGTCAGTTAGGTCAGATCTCTTTCACTGTAGTAATGATCTCAGTCACAATTTTTGCAAAGGCGGTTTCATCAGTTCTGATAGTTTTTGATGGTGTCTAGGTTTTTCCAAATATAGGATCACATCATCTGCAAACAAGGCTAACTCACCTTCTTCCTTTCCAATTTGGAGCCCTTTATTTCTTTCTCTTGTCTAATTGCCCTAGCTAGGACTTCCAGTGCTGTTTTTATATATAGTTGGCATAAGACTGTTCAGCACTCAATCTTTTTTTTTTTTTTTTTTTCCTGAGGCAGAGTCTCATTCTGTTGCCCACACCGGTGTTCAGTGGTGCAGTCTCAGCTTACTGCAATCTCCGGTCCCTCAGGTTCAAGCGATTCTTCTGCCTCAGCCTCCTGAGTAGCTGGGATTACAAACGTGCACCACCGTGCCCAGCTAATTTTTGTATTTTTAGTAGAGGCAGAGTTTTACCTGTTGTCCAGGCTGGTATGGAACTTCTGACCTCAAGTGATCTGCCCCGCTCGGCGTCCCAAAGTGCTGGGATTGCAGGCATGAGCCACTGAGTCTGGCCTAACACTCAGTCTTAATCATTGTAGCTTCTCATCTTGACCAAGTTTAATTTTAATTGTCTATAAATATATACCATAATGAAGGATGTGTTTTTGAATAGGGAGGCAATTGCTTTTCCCACTTGTAGTTTTAATTAAAAATTACCTCTTCCACCTACCTCACCTTTATTTCTAAGAGATTGTAGAAAAGCAAGTTTATGCACTTGTCCCTGAGTTCAGGAAGCATGACTTCCTCTTCAGTAACAAAGGTAGAAGATTCCATATGGTGACCTATATTTTCAAGAGTTTTATGCAGTAAATGATTGGGGAGTGGTATGTCCCATAATATAATATGGGAGGAAATTTGTCAGAGTTCAGCTGTGTTATTAAGGTATGTTGTCTGTGATCAGATAGAAGTTTACCATGTTTTGTTTTTTCATTCGTCTGGTTTTTTGTCATTGTGTTTTTTTTTTTTTTTTTTTTTTTTTAAGGGACGGGTCTACCTGTTGCCCAGGCTAGAGGGCAGTGGCGCAATCTTGGTTCACTGCAGCCTCCAATTTACACGTTTAAGTAATCCTCCCTTCTCAGCCTAGGATTACAGGTGCGTGTTCCCATGCCCGGCTAACTTTTATTTTTAGTTTTTGTAGAGACAGGCTGTCACTACGTTGCCCAGGCTGGTCTCAAGCTCCTGGCCTCAAACATTCTTCCCACCTTGGCCTTCCAAAGTGCTGGTATTATAGTAGGTGTGAACTACCGCGTCCAGCCTAGTCCTCATGTTTTTTGCATGGTTAGCCAAACTCCTATAGACGCAAGATCACTCTAACATCTATGGGAGTATCAGAGGCAGGAGGGCTGAAATCTGGTTAAGAGAGGAAGCACAGATCTCCCTGGCTGCCTTTTCTTGAATGGCTACTGCCTAGCCTTAGGCCTGAATGGCCTGAACCGTGGGTTCCAGCCAGTTCCCTCTTCTATGTGTAACCTCTCCCTGAATGCACTTCCTGCCTCCCCTAATCCGTTAACCCTCTCTGTGGCCTGAGTAACCTTCAAGCCCAGCTCTCCCTGGTCCCCTCTGGGTAGCACTATTGCGTGGCACTTGAACCCCTGCCTTTTGGGCTCATCGTCCTTTCCTGAGCTCTCTCTGGTAGGCACTGGGAATACGATGAACAAATAACAGTGACCTTAGAGGAAAGCATTAAAAAAAATAAAAAGAGGCGGTACGATTAATTTCGTTGATATTTTCTGTAACCTAAGATGTCCACAGTATTGTTTTAATGTGGCATTTAGCCACATTTCTTTTCTTTTTCTTTTCTTTTCTTTTTTTTTTTTTTGAGATGGAGTAGCCCTCTTGTTGCCCAGGCTGGAGTGCAATGGTGCCATCTCGGCTCACCGCAGCCTCCGCCTCCCAGGTTCAAGCAATTCTCCTGCCTCGACCTCCCAAGTAGCTGGGATTACAGACGTGCACTACCACGCCTGGCTAACTTAGTATTTTTAGTAGAGACAGGGTTTCTTCATGTTAGTCAGGCTGTTCTCGAACTCCCAACCTCAGGTGATCCACCTGCCTCAGCCTCCCAAAGTGCTGGGATTGGTGAGCCACCGCGCTCAGCGTGAGCCACTGCACTCAGCCTAGCCACGTTTCAGGTGCTCTGTAGACATATACTGGTAGCTACTGTAGTGGACAGCACAGGTCTAGAGGCTGAGCTGGACAAGTGAAAAAAGCAGTTGTGTGTATGCAGGAAGTCTGGGCTCCTGTTTTCATCGGTAATTTGTTTCTCTAGGGAATTATCTTTTGCAAGATTGTGAATTCCAGGAAGGCACAGGCATTGCCTTGTCCTGTTTTCCTCACCATTGTGTTGTAATACCTAGCAGGTAGTAGGTGCTCAGGCCGTTTTATCCGAGGACGTTAGGGGAAAAGCTAAGATGCACCTGCTACCCTGGAGTGGGGGTGGGGAGGCATCAGAGGCCTTCTCAGGAGGGAACAGTGCTGAACCAATGAGTTGGGTCAGGGAGGATATTCTCAGGAGAGAGGAGTGTGTGCACATGCCGGGAAGACAGCAGGTGGAGGGGAGCCACAGGTAGCTGTTATGATGGAAGTTTAGGGTAAGTGTGAAAGTAGGGGAGAATGTCAGGAGTTGATGCTGGAGAAGCAGGTGGGGCTCAGATGATCGGTTTTTTAAAGCTTGCTAAAGATGTTATTCTGAGAACACTAGGAAGCTTTATACTGCCTGGGCTGGACCTGCCCGGAGTCTCATTCTGTCACCCAGGCTTGAGTGCGATGGTGCAATCTTTGCCTACTGCAACCCCTACCTCCCAGGTTCAAGCGATTCTTCTTCCTCAGCCTCCTGAGTCGCTGGGATTACAGGCACCCACCACCACACTTGGTTAATTTTTGTATTTTTAGTAGAGATGGGGTTTCACCATGTTGGCTAGGCTGGTCTCGAACTCCTGACCTCAAGTGATCCTCCTCCCTCAGCCTCTCAAAGTGCTGGGATTAAAGGAGTGAGCCACCATGCCTTGCCTCTTTTTCTTATTTATTCTTGAGGTGTTTTCTCCCTTTACACTTCCTGGCCCATGGAAGGTGCTTAGTAGAAGTGCTGGCTGACTTCTAATGCGTCCAGAGAGCCTGACAGGCTGGCACTGGTGTCTTCCAGTATCTATGGGGAGGCTTAGAAAGAGGAGTGGCTTTTATAAATATTATGAGTGTGGATCAGATCCTGTTGTGGCCAGCGGCAAAACCTGGGCAGGCCCAGATTCTGCAGGAGTGCTAGGCTGCGCGGTACTAGATCAAATGTGCTTTTCAAGAATGGCCCCTCACCTGGGATGGGAGAGCTGTGCTCTCCGACAGGTGGTCTAAGCTTCAGGAACTGGTGTTTCTGGCATAGCCCTGAGCACAACCTCAGTCTGCCGGCTGGTGCTGGCTAAGCCAGGCCTGGGCCCCATGAGTCGGTGGCTGGCAGACTGGGGTGGAAAAGTGGTAAGACTGCATGAGAAAGAGAATTCAATTGTGATTTTTCTGAGTTATTTCCTATTTCCAAATCCCCTTCTATATCTTGAAGGAAGGTAGGAATGGATCAGAGATGACCACTTAGGAAAACACAAGTTAACTCCATATGAGAAATCCTGATGATCTTGTATCAGTAACTGTCTACTCTTTAGTAAGGCAGAAAATAATGCCTTTTTTATTTAAATAGACATTTTTAGTTTTAGGTTCACAGGAAAATGGAACGGACAATACAGAAGCTTTCCAAATACCCCTGTCCCTTGACATGCACAGCCTTCTCCATTATTAACATTCCGTACCACAACTGGTATGCTGGTGACCTCAGTGAACTGAAAAGGACACGTCACTGTCACCCACATCTGTACTGCACATTAGGGCTCACTCTTGTACATTCCATGGGCTTGGACAAATGTATAATGACATGATTATAAGTCCTCTTTGTATTACAGCCACTCTGTCAAATGTCTGGTGCTTTGTGATCATTTTTCCATTTAAAATTGCCGGCACTAATCATGTCTGTTTTCAGCATCCAATAATTGTGGCATTAGAACTAGGGCTTATGATTCTGCTGTTGAAAACTGGTTCAAGAAGTGATTTCAGGAAGGGTGGAAGTCCAGAATCCATTGCTCTGAGGAGCTGTGTTGTGTTTCAGATGATAGGTCCTTGCAGGTTTTTATGGTCTAAACTCACTATGGGGTAATAATGGACACTCAATAGCAGCAGTTACTGTATGCCAGTAGCTGTAGGGCTGGGTGCTTCATTTAGTTTTTATAAGATAGCCTGTGATTGGCCTCACTAATCCAGTTCACAAATGTTCTCTCCCTCCAGTCACAACTCACCCTTTGCTTTTCTGTGTTGTTTAAGTGGACTAAAAGGACTTTTTACCCAGCACCTTGGGAGGCCGAGACAGGTGAATCACCTGGGGTCAGGAGTTTGAGACCAGCCTGGCCAACATGGTGAAACCCCATGTCAATAAAAATGCAAAAATTAGCTAGGTGTGGTGGCGCACCCCTATAATCCCAGCTTCTTGGGAGGCTGAGTCAGGAGAATTACTTGAACCCAGGAGGGTTCTGCTCAGTGCCGTTGGGAAACCAGTCTTCCACACCACTGAGGGCTTGTCTCCCGGAAACAGGTGCTGAGGGACCTGGCAGAGTTGGAGGCTGCAGTGAGCCGAGATTGCTCCACTGCACTCCAGCCTGGGCGATAGAGCAAGACCCCGTCTCAAAAAAAAAGGATCTTTTTACCTTTGTATCTATTGTGAAAGTTGAGATGTAATTAAATCTGCAAGTGTGATTAGTTGTTGAACAAATACTGTTTGAGCACCTCCTATGTCCTGGGCATTGTGAGTGCCATAGACAGCTGCCGTGTAGTAGCTGGTCTGTAAATATTTGCTGAATATTATATATGTGAGTGCCTCTAATTATTCAACCCTGCAAAGTGGGCATTATTCCTGCTGGTTTCTGGAGAAGAAGTCTGAGGCTTGGGAAGCGTTAGGACCCATCTTCTAACACAGCTTACAAGCTAATGATATTTGGGTTTTTTCAAATCTGGAGTGGGTTTGCCTCCCTCTTGTCAGGGCTCTTTAGGGGAAGGGGCACAGGCACAGTGGGAGTCACTAGTGGGCAGGCGCATTTCGGAGCCTTGCTGGTAACCAAGGAGAACTGAGGGTTCTGCTGGAATAACTCACTTCACTGCAGATGGCTCAGGCCCAGTAGGTGCTGTGGGCAGGAGACAGCTCAAATGTTGCAGAAGGACAAGGCCCGAGAGGAGGAGTTGCTTTTTGGTAATTGCCAACAAGCTTTCTCTCAGTGCTGTTGGGAAACCAGTCTTTCACACCACACTGAGGGGTTCTCTCTCAGAAACAGGTACTGAGGGACCTGGCAGAGGCAAGCAGGGCCATCAGGGTAGCACCCACGTGGTGCTTGCTGCTAATGTGGTCTCAGCACAGACACGGTTTAATGACTATATTCTCTACATTTTAGGCTTTGGACGTGGACCGGATGGTTCTTTACAAAATGAAGAAATCCGTGAAAGCAATCAACATCTCTGGGATGAGTGAGTATACATTCTTCCATAGGGGTTTCTGTGTGGAAATTGTTGCATTTAAAGTCCTGGTACCATAGTAGTGATGACCATTAACAAATTAGCCAACCAAACTCCTTTTTCGGGGCATGCAGATCGCAGAGGTGAGCTGGGATGTTTGTTTTTCAGAAGTATGTTCTGTTTTGCCGGTCGTCTGATTCAGGTGTGGGATTTCATCCCCCGTCGCCCACCGTGCCGTCTGTCTCACATTGAGCTTCCTGTTTTCTGGAGCGTAGTGCTGTGTGTACCCACTTTGTCAGCCTGGCTGATGGGGACCTGGACTCATTCCTGCCTCAGTCATTTGGTTTTTGCTGTTAACTGTGTCACAGTGCCATTTCCATTTCTGTCTTACCCAGTCTTGCCTTTTCTAGTGTAGGAATAAAATGAATAAATATAAAAACATAATGTAATATTTGATCTAGATTTACACATACATATAATTTTAAACCCACCCAACTTTTGGCTTAAAGATGACAGGTAGGTCACCTGTGGTGTCTCTTCCCTTGTACAAATCCTGTGAGTGATAGAAAATATTTGTTAAAAGTCATTAAGTGACTATATGATTTTGCTCAGCAACAAGAAGGTGGCAGCTGTGGGGCACTAGGAACTGTGAGGAGTCCCTAAGAGACTGAAACAGGGCTGACGGTTGCTCAGGGGAGGTTGTCCCTGCTTAGGTGCAGATGGAGTCTGCGTGACAGGGCAGGAGGGGGAGGGGCCTGGGATCTGCCCCAACAGAAGGAGTCAGGTCCCTTCATCTGTACTGTTTCCCCTCACCCTAGCAGGAAATCCCAAGTGCAGGATGACGTTACAGTTGAACATTGCCAAGTGTATTTAGGAACAAATTTAACAGAAGATGCACAGGAATCCTACATCAACAACTACAAAACGCTGCTGACCAAAATGAAATAAGATCTAAATGAGAAACATGTGATGTGCATGGGTTAGAAGAGTCACCACTGTGAAGTGTCAGGCCTCCCCAAATTGATCTCAAGATTCACCCCAACCCCAGTCAGAATTACAGCAGGGGAAATTGGCAGGCCTTTTCTAAAACTGATCGGGAAGGTGGCCATCCGCCTCTAGCTTTTTTACCTGGATCATGTGTGGGGCGGGGAGCAATAATGATAGTTTTTATCTTTTTGAACGCTTACGTGTCTTGTGCTTTCTGTACATTATGCTAATCTTGTCAACAACTGATTCTCTTTATACAAATGAGGAACCTGCAGATCAGAGAGTTCAGGGTGTTCCCGAGATGTTTGTGCAGCCAGAGCTCGGACCCTGCTGGTCTTACTGCTGTGTCAGGGTTGTGTGCAGTGAGTGGCCTGCTCTGTTTCAAAGCCACCACACCTTCAGTGTGTCTGGCACATGAATGACATCTTGAAGACTTCAATAAGTCACCTAGAAATGGTATGCCCAGTTTTGTTGATAAGCACCGGATTTCAAAAAGGGTCTTGGAAAATATTTTTTACTGTGTTCTCTTGGGCTTTTGAGTTTATAATTTGAGGGATATTTGATATTCTGGTCAGATTCAAAAGTGATTTTATAGTCGTATGTTGAAAAGGCTGCCTTTATCAGAAATAAAAGTGAAATAATCTGCTTTTTTTGCGAACACTGGCTGTGTGGCTGCTGCTAGTCTGGAGTAGGGACTTGTGTGACTCCCAAGGCTGGCCCAGCGGCCGGCAGTGCAGCTTATAAACAGACTTTCATTTGAAGGGAGAAGGTACTAGTGCTACGGTGTCAGGAAGCTGGCCTGCAGGGATTTAGCAGCACTTCTGTCTAATTTGCCTGCTGACCTATATTGCTGAGCGTGTGCAACAAACCCCATTCCTATTTCTGCCCACCCCCCCAGCGTTGTTTCCTAAAATGCAACCCCACTGGTGTTACTTCTCTGCCTAAAACTCTACAGCATTTTTTCATCACCCTCTTTGAAGTTAGTGGAAGTTAGTTCCAGAGCATGGGAGAGAGGAGGAAGGCCTCTGTGGGCTTTAGGATTTTAGGGCAATTGGGATAAAGACGGTTCTCTTACTACAGAACCATCCAAAGATTTTAATGTGCTAGTAATGTGGATTGTGAATGGTTATCGGTCTTAACCCTTTCCAATTCATTTGTCTGTGAAACTGTCACTGCCTTCCCTGATCACCCCACCATGAGCCTCAGGTGAGTACATGCTGCAGAACACCAGACCAGTTCCAAGCTCCTGTGCGTCGCCTCGACACAGGCCACCTGTCCCGACCCTCCCCATCTGGACTCCTCTGTGCTCTTCTTTGAAATAACTTGCCATTTCACCCAGCGAGCCATGTTTTGTGCCTTCTTCCCTCTGCTCATGCTCTCCTATTTGCTTAAAATAGCGTTTGCCACTTTATGAAAGGAAACCGAGGTCTAAGGAAGTTGAGAAGTTTGTTCAAAGTCACAAAGCTCTTCAATGACAGGGTGGGATTTTAACACAGCTCCTTGGGCTCATGTCCTTTCCTAGGCCCTGCACATAAGAGCAGGCCGCCTGGAGTGTGACCTTGGAGGGGGTCTCCTATTTTTGTCGTTCTTTAGCCATCTATTATGTCATGCCAAGTTTGAGTTATTCTAAGGTCATGAGTCTGAGTCCTGAAAAGTCCTGAGTCCTAAAACCAGAGCCTGATCCTGAAATCTTTATTTTGGAACAGGCATTATCTACTGCAAAGAAGTCACCCGAGGAAACGTGATGCATTCTCCTGTCATGTTGCTGACATCGTTCACAGTGTCTTTGGAACTCTTTAGAACTGCTTTTAGTAGCACATTCTTTTGCATATATTTAGTAGAGAAGTCTAAGGATAGATTAAATTTTTTTAGAACTAGATGTCAGAAATAAGTTAGGTATATTCAAGAAGGGATTGAGTGCTGGCAACCGCAGGTGGCTTAGGTGCACTGTAACCACACGATGATGGGTTCTGAAGGCAGCCACTTCCGAAGGAGAAGTCCCCATAGTGTTTTGATCATGAGAATGAGGACCCAAGGCAATTCCAGTGTAGGAAGAACACGCATTTTATGTATGATTGAAAGAACAGTGAGAATAAATTAGCATGTATGCCTCATACTGCCATATTCCTTTTCTTGTCTCATATTTCTTCTTTGGGACCAGGATTTCCTGCCTCCTTTCCTGATTTGCCACAGATTGGCCCCATTTGATCCCAACTCTGCCCCAATGTCCCTCACTGCAGGCCACTCACCTGTCGCTGCTTCCCGAGTGTGTGCCAGCTGTACTTCCGTGTCTTCGCACAGCCCCACCTGGGCTGTAAATGGGCTCCCCCATCCCAGTCACTTGGGGGCGGGCCCTCCCTTGCTTCCCTACCCCTTTCATCATTCCTTAGCCCTCTTCGAACTTCAGCATAGCCCTCTTTGACTCTCCTGTAATAGATTCTTTCTTTTTCTTTTTTTTGAGATGATGCTTTGCTCTTGTTGCCCAGGCTGGAATGCAGTGGCATGATCTTGGCTCACTGCAGCCTCCTAAGCTCAAGTGATTCTCCTGCGTCAACCTCCTGAGTAGCTGGAATTACAGGCGTCCACCACCACACCCAGCTAATTTTTGTATTTTTAGTGGAGATGGGGTTTCACCATGTTGGCCAGGCCAGTCTCAAACTTCTGACCTCAAGTGATCCACCATCCTCAGCCTCCCTGTAATAGTTTCTTATCACTGTTGTAACAAATTACCACAAAATGAGTTGGCTTAAAATGACACAAAGTTATCTTTCAGTGCTGCAGGTGGGAAACCCAACATGGGTCTCACTGGGCTAAAATGAAAGTGTCAACAGGGCTCTGTCCCTGAGGCTCTAGGGGAAATCAGTTTCCTTTTCCAGCTCCTCGAGGCTGCCTGCATTCCTTAGCTCATGACTCCCTTCCATCTTCAAAGCTGGCCTTGGCCGATGGTGTCTTTCTCACATTGCCTTGCTCTGATACTTTGGGGTCCCATAACGAAATACCATAGACTGGTGGGTTAAACAACAGAAATTTATTTTCTCACAGGCCTGGGGGCTGGGAATTCTAAGATCACTGTGCCAATGTGTTTGGGTTCTGGTGAGGGCTCTCTTCTTCCTGGCTTGCAGACAGCCCCCTTCTTCCTGTGTCCTCATATACCAGCAAGAGAAAGCAAGCTGTCTGCTTTCTCCTCTTATAAGGACCCTAGTGCCATCAGGAGGGCCTTACCCTCTTGACCTCATCTAAACCTAATTATTATGCTTCCCAGTGGCCCGATCTCCAAATACCATCACCTTGGGGGTTAGGGCTTTCATATATTAATTTGGGGGAAGGGATGCAGTTCAGTCCCATAGCAAACACTGACTCTTCTGCCTTCTTCTACATGTAAGGACCCTTGTGATGACATTGGCCTCGCCCAGATAATCCAGATAATCTCCCCTCAAGTTCAGCTGATTAGCAACTTTATTCCATCCACAATTTCAATTCCTCTTTGCCAAGTAGCATAACATACTCACAAGTTCCAGGGATTAGGATGTGGGCATCTGGTGGTGGAGAAGCCGTTACTCTGTCTACCACACCTCTCCTGAATTCTTATGATTCTGAGGTTGAATTCGTTTCCACTTTTTTGTTCAGCTACAAATGAAAGGGTGCCTAGCATGCAGGGACTGTTAACACTTTAAATATTGCTCCTGATTGTTCTCTAGATCTTGTGTATCTGCTGACCTTTGCTCAGTTAATTACAAGCCCTTGAAGTGAAAGACCAATTCTGGGAGGCAGTGTTGTTTAGGATAAAGAAGACATAGAGAATCCAAGAAGCCTTGATTAAAAGCTAGCAGTGCCACTGAAAAAGCCTGTGACATTAGGACAATTATTTTACCTTTATGAGCCTCAATTTCCTCATGTGTAAAATGGGAATTTAATGGGTCCTAAGATTGCTAGTGAAGATTGAGATAACATGAAAAAGTGCCATGCATGGTTCTGGACATACACGTAATAAGAGTGACAGCTATGATATACCTCCTGAGTGTTCCTTGTAGTGGCTGCCATGGGCGTGGGCAGATAATAGGTGCCCAATAAATACTGAGTGTTCATACATTATCAGGTTCCTACTTTATGTTCTTAGACTGCCCTCTTAGTGTAGCAGAGGTGAACTTACAATTTTAGATATAAACAGTGTGTGTTATGACAGGCCCTGTATTCTCTTCTGTGAGGATTTCTATGGATTTATGTAGAAGGAAGATTTAAGATACCTTAAAATGGAGGTTGGCAAACTATGGCCAGACACCTGTGTTTTCACAGCCTGAAAGCTAAGAATGGTTTTTACCATTGTTACCTACACAGTAACCTCAGTATGGCCTCAACAACCTTCAATGTAATGGTGTTTGGAGATGGGGCCTTTGGGAAGTAATTAGGTTTAGATGAGGTCCTGAGAGTGGGGACCTCATGATGGGATTAGCGCCCTGCTTAAATACTTACTCTCTGACTTTCTAGGAAAAAGTTTACCAATCCCTCCATTAGAGCAGTGATTATAAACTTGAGAGTGTATCAGAATCCCCCAGGGGTCATGTTAAAACAGGGATTGCTGGACCCTACTCCCAGAGTTTCTGCTTCAGCAGGTCCGGGATGGAGCCTGGGTATTTGCTAAGTGAAAAAGCTCCCAGGTGATGGCCCTGGACTTTGAGAATCCTACCCTCGAACCCCCCTATCCCCACTTTAAACATTGGACTGGGCAAAAAGGGCATTCACATGTCCCACATGTATACAAAACAGCAGTCTTCTTGCACAATTGCCAGGTATTATGTTTGCTCCCTGTCTTCAAAATGATGGCAACTGTATTTTCTGGAAAGTCTTAGTACAGGTTTGCAAAAGCAGTTGTCATAATGATTTGTAAGAAACCGTTTGCCACTCAGTGATGGATTGCTATCTGACCTCTTAAAAAAAAGTTCAGGCCGGGTACTGTGGCTCATGCCTGTAATCCCAGCACTTTGGGAGGCCAAGGTGGGAGGATCACCTGAGGTCTGGAGTTCAAGACCAGCCGGGCCAACATGAAACCTCATCTCTACTAAAAATACAAAAATTAGCTGGGCATGGTGGCACGTACCTGTAATCCCAGCTACTCGGGAGACTGAGGCAGGATAATCATTTGAACCTGGCAGGTGGAGGTTCCAGTGAGCCGATATCACACCATTGCACTGCAGCCTGTGCAACAAGAGTGAAACTCCATCTCAGAAAAAGAAAAGAAAAAAGTTCATATTTACTTTAAAACTCTTGTCTAAAATTTCCCAAGCTGTGGCTCAGCCCAAAGGTGTTCCCTCCACACCCCAGGAAGTTGAAGCTAACATTTTTCAGCTGTTTGACACATCAGTGGGAGGAAAAGTTCATCTCTGTCAGGAATGGAGCAACAAAAGGTTTTCATTTTCACTTCTCTAGAATTACTCTGCCATAAGGACTTGTTGGAACATTCATATTGAGAATGATATTCCTACCTTCAATCAGAATATCCTAGAAAATTATCACATTCTTGAAAGTACAGAGAAAGAAATGCTGATTTTTCCTCAAGTCCTTACCATCTCCCGCCTACAAAAGAAAATGAAAATCCAACAACTTTGCGTGTGTGTTCCTGCCTGTTGTTTCAGTGTTAATTAGAATACAGTGTTAAAGTACACTTCAGATTCATACAGAGAACTGTTTCTATTATAGATACTATCAATAGAACAGGGCAATTCAGACAAATATACATAATAGTTGAGGAAATGAAGTTTCACTGTGCATTCAGAAATTACTGGCCGGGCGTGGTGGCTCACACCTGTAATCCTAGCACTTTGCGGATGGATCACTTGAGCTTTGAGTTCAAGACCAGCCTAGGCAACATGGTAAAGCCCTCTCTCTGCAAAAAATACAGAAATTAGCTGGGCATGATGGTGTATAATTTGTGGTCCCAGTTACTTGAGAGGCTGAGGCAGGAAGATCACTTGAACCTGGGAGGTTGAGGCTGCAGTGAGCTGAAATTGCACCACTGCACTCCAGCCTGGGTGACAGAGTGAGACCCTGTCTCCAAAACAGAAAAAAGAAAAAGGAATTGTTTTTTGAAAAATAAGACAAATATTTTAAAAAATGAAAGATACTACAGGAGGATGTTACAAAATCAGAAAAATCCTTACTGTTTGGCAAGCTTACAGTGACTGTAGTACTATGCTTCATTGTTATGGCACTGAAAACGTGCACACAGAGTTATTGGAAAGCAGTTTGGTGGTACACATCAAGAAAAATAAAAATCTTTTTGTGGAAGGAGATCCATGCACAAAGATGTTCATAAGTTGTTGCATTGCTTATCAGAGTGAGAAATTGTATGCCTCCTATATACAACTGAATTAGGATTTAGCTGTTTGCTGGAATATGTTTATATAGCAACAGGAAGTAAAATACGATGAAATCTTCAGCAATAAAATTCAGGATACAAACTATATGTACACTGTGTGTGATTAAAAAGGAATAGATGATAAATGATGGTAAGGTATATTTTTATTGGTATTCACAAACTTGAAGGAAGATACATAGTGACAATAAATACTAATGAAGTGTTTGTTAGAATATTTGCATTATCAAACTAAATAAAAACTTTATGTGAATTCCATTCTTACAGCATTCTGAGTTAGGTCCTGTCTATTGACAGATGAGCTTACGGAGGCACTGAGTAGTGATTTGCCAGGGTCATCTAGCCAGCAGTTGGAGGAGCTCAGATTCAAAAGCAGGTGAGCGTCCCCATCTCTGCTTCTGACTGCTGCAGCATGCTGCCTGGTGCTGAGACAGAAAGTTGCTGGGGGCACACGGTGGAGAAAACAAGTGGCAACATGGGGAGCACCCTACATGCCACCTGACTGAGCCATCGTAGTCCTGAAAAAGTCCAGGTGGTTTTGGTTGATTACAAGATCTGTGTGAGGCAGTATGTGGCACATACTCCGAAGGCTGGCCATAGGTAACCTCTGAAGTCTTTGGTGCTTATAAAGGAGGTGGTTGTTTCATTACTGAGTTGTAAGAGCAGCATTTTAAGAAGAACCTCAAAATCTTAGGGTTGGAGAAACCTCCTTGTAGGAGGGCGTCTGAAGGACAAGGGGCTCTTAGTTTCAGAAGGGGCCAGTGAGGATGTACATGAAGGGATTTCTCTGGGCTGAGGAAGGTAGACATAGTATTTGCTTTTCTCTAGGAGGCTTTCACAAGAGCATGCCTTGACTCAGATATGAGGGAGAGGGTAACTGGGTGAGCAGCCTGAGTGGCGAGCTGGTGGCTAGGAGGTTCCTCTAATGGGTGGACACCCCCTGTCTCTGAGGAAGTTGTAGAGGGAGGTGAGGATGTGGGCTCGAAGGCCCTGGAGATGTCTTCCAGTAGTGAGGCTCTGGAGTCCAGCTGTCTCCCGCTGCTGGCTAAAAACGATTGTAATTTAGTTGGTGACTTGTGGAATCCTGTCTGCAGTGACCGTGGCATTAGTCATTGAAGGAGGGTGCCTCTGAAGGAACACAGAGGTCTGTGACCTAACATCCAAGTGTTGGCACGAATCATACTTCAGTTCAGAAGTATCTGCTATTTAATTTGGCCAGTGTTTACAGTCAGCCAGTCTGTGGGCCAAGATGTTTTCCACACCCATCTGTAAAACATGGGGCCATGGTTTCATCAGTGGTTCTTTAATCTTTTGGTTATCATAGATATCAGTAAAAATCAGAAGGATGTTTTGGATGATCCTTCCAGGAAAAGACTCCTTTACATAATTTTGCATACATGTTTGGGATACACGTACATGCCCTCCCCCCTCACCCCCCCATAAGCCTGTCCACAAACCCAGCACACCAAGCGAAAAAGCTCAGACCTTGAGCTTAAATCTTCTACCAAATCAACATGATGACTTCATCTATTTCCTCATCTGTAAAATCCTGCAGAGTTGTAAGGATGAAAGATTATTTTTATATGTTATGTCATCTCTACAGTATTCATGGTAGCTACTTTATGAGGCTTGAGAGCCCATGCACTTTCCAAGGGCTGCTTGTCCCTGAAGGTGAAGCCCTGGGATCTCATGGAACCATGAGTCAGCTTCCTTTCTAGGGGCTGTGCCCTCCATGGAGGTGGGTGGGGACAGGGGTGTGTTCTTAAGTCATCACTGTGGTGAGTACGGAAGTCATGGGGTATAAAGGCAAAAATGTAGGGCTGAAAGCCGCTTATCCTGGCCAAATGCACATTCTGTAATGTAGCTAATCAGATTGCTTTGCCAACATGAACTCTTTCTCCGTTAAAGGGTGTCAATATAATTGGGAATAAAATTTCTAATAGCTTGTACTCCACATTCAGCAAATATTGAATTCACCTGTTGGCTTTGAACCCCAGACACCTTGGGGTAGCCTGTCTCCAGACTAAAGGAGAGCCCTGCCAGTTCTGAAGAACCCACCACCTCCAACCCGTCTCCTTCCCTCATTTGGTCTTAGAGCAGCCCTAGGATGGAAGCAACTCTCTGGTTAAGGAGAGTTTAGGGTGAGTTAAGCAGCTGGTAGTTCGGTTTTAATCTCATGCCATAATACTACATTCTCAGTGAGGAAATTCCTTTAAACATCATCTGCTCCAAGAAGCCTTTTCTGTTACCAGCCCCCAGAAAATGTACTCCTGTTCTCATAGAGTGCTGTGTTTCCAGCTCGTGTAATTTACATCACAGTGGATTGTTTTTACATGTTTATTTTTGTCTTGCTAAGTTGGTTGTTGGCAGGTATCAACGTTTTTTTATCTTTCTTGAATGCAGATGTCTTAGAAGCCTTTTGGCCACTCTCCATTACCTGGAATAAAGTTCCTCATCTCTGGCCCCTGCCTGACTCTCCGGCCCCTGCCCGACTCTCCAGCCCCTCCCCATGCTCTGGTCATACCTAGCACCTTGAATTCCCCAGAGCTCATTCTGTTTCTTGTGTTCCTGTCACTGCACTGAACTGATTGGCTGAGTCTTTGTCACTTATTGAGTGCTTGCTTCTTGAGGGCAGGGGCTCTGTTTGATGAATCTTTGTGTTCCTTAGTGCTTGCTGCATAATAGACTTTCAGTGTGATTGGATTTTATTCTTTAGTAACTAGAAATATTCTTGACCCATAATGGAAGCACAATGAATGAATAAAAGTAAATGTTGATATATTATGTACTCTAAAGCCTAAAGGGACAGAAAGCATGAGCATAAAAAAAATTATATACAGTAGCCCAGTCTCCACTCTTTTCACCTGCCTTCCAGGTGTACTCCTGCAAGCAGTAGGAGCTTCACAGGGAGGTAATTGGGGTGATGTTTAGTTGTTCACACAGACTTTGAACTGTCATTGGAAGGATGGGATCAGTAATATAAGGCAGGATCAAAGAGGATGGGGTGATCATAGGCAACAGGTTTTATATTTTAATAGCCCACACCTTGGCCTTATTAATGAACTCCATTGCTAGCTGCCTGTGCCAAACACAGCCAGACTAGATACATCCTGGGGTACCATCCACAAAGACTGGCTGTTTCTCGAGGAATCACATTCCAAGGGGACTTCCTAGGAAAGATGATGGAAATGGGTTTTGAAAGTGGAAGAAGCATGGGGTGTGGGAGAAGGTGGAGGAGGTGACAGGAAGAAGCCAATGAGAGGTATCCTTCCAGTTGCTCAGCCTGCGTGGGAGCTCAAAGGGGTTATGAACAAGGTGGACATTCTTGTTCAACCCCTTCTGGTTATGGCTACCTCTGTCTGGTCGAAGATGATGCAGGTGTATTCAGTTCCAAGGGCTGTCTCCCTCACGTCACCTTGTTCAGGGAAAGCTTTGGGAGAGAAAGACAGATTCTAATGTTCTTTTTTTTGTGTGATGGAATCTCGCTCTGTCGCCCAGGCTGGAGGGCAGTGGCACGATGTTGGCTCATTGCAACCTCCACCTCCTGGGTTGAAGTGATTCTAGTTCCTCAGCCTCCTGAGGAGCTGGGATTACAGGCACCTGCCGCCATCATTCTTAGCTAATTTTTGTATTTTTAGTAAAGACTGGGTTTTGCCATGTTGGCCAAGCTAGTCTTGAACTCCTGACCTCAAGAGATCTGCCTGCCTTGGCCCCCAGAGTGCTGGGATTACAGGTGTGAGCCACTGTCCTCGGCCTGATGGTCTTAATAGGCGCAGGCACAGAGCACTAAAACAACCCAGCCATTACAGCTGATGCTTCTATTTCTTTTTAAATTTTAATTTATTCTTTACATTGTTATACAGATAAGATGAGCTTAGTTTAGAAAATTTTGAAAGCTCAGTAAAGCATTAAACCAACCAAGTCTTGACCCTGGCGAGATTTCAGTATCTTTATAACCAGCAGAGGCTCAGGCGAGTGCTGGGTCCGAGGCCCACCTCGACTTGGAACACACCTCTGCTTCTTAGAAGTTGCATGACCCTGGGCTGGTTCACACTCGCACGGTCTGTTTCCTTGTCCACTCAAAGGAGAATAGAGTAACATCTAGAAAGCACTTGGTTTGGGGCCTAGACACAGTGGCCTTGCGTGTAACAGTTTGTTGAGTACGGGCAAGTGCTCGGTCTTTCCCACCATGGTTAGCATTTTGATTTCTTATCTTTCCAACCTCTTCTCTACATTTTACTTTTTGCAAAATTGAGACTAAATTTTGTGTCCTGCCTTTTTTAAACTTGGCATTCTGCTCCTACCATGTTCCTATATCATGATTTTAAAAAGCCAACATAATATTCCATTTTGTAGAAATACTGTTAATTTAACCATTTTCATATTGTTGGAGCGTAACACATTTTAAATTTTCACTCTTCATAAATTGCACTATGCACACATCTCTGATCACCTTGATTGTTTCCTTAGGATAGATTTCTGGAAGTGAGATTATCCAGAAGAATGTTTGGAAGACTTGTGATACACAGTAGAAAATTGGGAATGAAAATATGCTTTCAGCCATTTAGTTGGGGTGATTCTAGAAATAAAGTTCTGAAAATGGTTCTCTCTCACGGGATGTGAGAGACCCTGTTAAGGTAGGTAGAGACCGTTAAGAAACGGGGATTATCTTTGATTTTCAGAAATTGCATTCCCATGAGATTGTACACCGCAAGTGAGATCTGAAACAGGTGGCATGTACAGCTAACAGCTAGAGGAAATGGTCTCTGCTCTGTAGAGTTGTGCACAACATCACAACATTCATGTCGTGACACACGTTTGAGTATTAAGCATTGTGTCATCCATCTAAGGAGTGTCTCCACCAAGCTGCTGCTGTGGAGAGCATATGTCTCTCCTTAAACGCTCCCTTCACTGGAGCTGTCTGCGTGCAAGTTTGGAATGTGGGGTGTCAGGTGATTTTTCCTCTGCCTGACTCCCAGGCCTGTGGTCCGGCCTGGAGCAGGAGTTTGGAGGGTCTTCGCTGGATCAGCATGGAGGCTGGGGCTCAGCAGCCGTGAGGCTGGTGCGCCCCCTCTTCTTTCTGTTATGCTGGTTACAACACTTGGCGTTCGGGTTAACAGCACTTGACAGGAAGGTTGTACATTGTCGCTATCTTCAGCTCTTAGCTCTTATCTAGGCTAAGACCTGAAGATAGCGACAATGTCATGACCAAATGAAGAAACGGTTTTTGCTGTGGGAGGAAGAGCTTTGGACTGTGAGTCAGGAAACTCGAGTTCTTTTTCCAGCTCTGCTGCAAACTCGTTGTGTGACCTTGAGCAAGTCATCACCCTCTCTGGGCTTTGGTTTCCATGTTTGGACTAGGTCACCTTTCAGGATCTGTGGAATGAAAGGACTCAGCAGTGAGTGTGGAGACCTGAGGAAGTGGGGACAATGAGACTTGTGTTGCCCTGTGGCGATTTTGAGAGCTGAGAGCTGGATGCAGGCAGGGGCTTTAAAAAACAGAGAAAGTTCTGGGGTACAAGTATAATTAAAAAAAAAAAAAGAAAGTTTTAACAGTGCAAACACATAGGACTTCCTGCTGTTCCCCTGGGGCTAATGCCTTTCCATATCTGTTATCTGCTACGTCTCTGCTTGACAAGTCTCACCTGTCCTTGGAGCCCCAGTTTCATGTCTCCTTCTTGCCATCTGACTCCACTTAGTACATTGCTTGATGCATTATAAGTGATCAGTGCTTGGATTGACGTATCTTTCCCCAGGCATATCCCAGCCATGAGCATATGTGTCCTTGTATCTCACTCCAGCATGCTGTCGCATCCCTGTTGCAGGACTGGAAATAGTGAGTGACATGTTTGAGATGAAAAAGGAAGTGGTTCTTGAAGGTGAGTTGGCTGTGGGATACCCATCCTGTGGCAGTGCTGTGTTGGTGGCTTGCTTCCTTGCTGTGCTGTGGGCCGCACTGACCTGTTAAGAGCTGTATCTGCATATGTGGCCCTTAAAGGAGGAGCAAAGGAGCCATTCTTTGTCCTTTTTGGATCCAGCAATTTTTGCTTAAACCATTTGTGCTGGGCCTTGATACCAGTTTTTTAAATAACAGGATCCAGTAAACTAAAAAGCACACAGCAAAACCTAGTCATTGCCTCTAAACCCAGTATGTACACACACTTGCTGGCTTCATGATCAGTTTCTCTGCAGGAGTCTCTTAGTTCATCCTTTTGCAGGGATTGGTGGGTTTTGTGCAGTGAGGTATGGGAGATAAAGGGGTGATGACTTAGAATTGAGAAGAAATGAAGTCTTGTCCTAGCGTGGTCTCTGTGACCCAGATTCTTATTTTCCAAAGTCTCTCCCAGATCAGTGATTCTTGGAACTGATCATTAATGAGAATTAAAGATATATTTCAACAAGGGAGAGGTGAGAATGTGAGCTCTCTTTAGAAGAATAGCTTTCACAATTCTGTAAATAAAAGTTGATAGACCCAGTTTGGAATCTCTCCGGAAACTTTATCCCCAAGCTGTTTATTTTAGGTTCCTATTTTAAGGCTGTTTTTGGCAAAAGGAAAATAAAGGCACTCAATGATTTTCTGTTCTCTAGTAGGAAAACCTTCCCCTTGGGGCAATCTCGAGCAGTGGGTCAGTCAGTGTCATGTTATTCATGGAGGGATGGCTGTTCTCTGGTGGGTACCATTGCTAGGGTTAGAGGAAAACACAGGCTTATGGGCTTCAGCAAAAAGCTCTAAGTTCACTGGCAAGACGAAAAATCCATCTGTGCAAAAAGATTCCCACTGACCTAAACTGGTACAGTGTGAGCCTCAGAAGATAGTGCTGATTGCAGTGGATGAAAACACTGCAAATGTAAATCCACAAGATGATGACGGTGATGACAAGCCAAAGAACTAATTGATCACCTTGGGGTTGCTGGGGATCAGTGCATCATTTGGAGGATGTATTTATACATACACTTGTATGAATACAAGAGGTTTTTTTTGTTTTTTGTTTGTTTGTTTTTTTGTTTTTTCTGAGATGGAGTCTTGCTTTGTTGCTGAGGCTGGAACACAGCGGTGTGAACTCTGCACACTGCAACCTCCACCTTCCAGGTTCAAGTGATTCTCCTGCTTCCGCCTCCCGAGTAGCTGGGAATACAGGTGTGTTACACCATGCCCAGCTAATTTTTGTATTTTTAGTAGAGACAGGGTTTCACCATGTTGGCCAGGCTGGTCTCAACTCCTGACCTCAGGTGATCTACCTGTATCAGCCTCAAAGTGCTGGGATTACAGGCATGAGCCACCGCATCTGGCCAATGATTTTTTTAAAAAGAAAAAAAACTTAACCTACACCAGATAGTCATTTGAGGAGCCCAGAAGGAGGGATGATAAGGAGTATTTTCACATTTCTTGGTGCTGGAACATGAAGGCTACTACCAGTGAGAAGGCCAGCTCCTTTCTCCTATCAAGGGCTGGAGGCAGCCTGCGTGGCGTACAAAGCGCACTGACCCTCCTACCAACTCTGGTCTGGGGCAGGTCACATGACTCTCTGAACTGCACTTGATTCACAAGAAAATAGGGATAATGATAGCCAACTTTTAGTGTTGTCAGGTTAAACTGAACAAAAGACTTACAAGCCACTTAGTAGTCATTAACCACATGCAGAGTCCCTTCCCTTTGGGTGTGCACTTAGAGCAGCACTGAGGGTCCAGTCCTCCCCATGGTTTGAAGGCACCACGAGGCTACATAGTCTTCAGCTTCTCTCCTGCTGGGCTTTGCATTCATCACCCAGCATCATGAAGGAGGAGACCACGGCCCAGCTCCCCTCTGTTGGTGGGGAAGCTGGAAGACCCATGGCTCATTTGGAAGACCCATGGCTCAGACAGCAGTGAGCAAGGGAGGAAGCAGGAGTGGGGGAGTTGCATTCCTGTTTCTGTCATCCAGTGGACAGACAGTTGGCAGTGACAGACCTGCCTGTGGCTGCCAGCTCCCTTCCTGAACCCACTGAAACTGCCCATGTCTTGACCACTAATTTTGAGATAGTTTAAAAATAGTATGTGGTTTGAAAGGACATACCCTTCACTGTTAACCACATGCTCTAGAATGGTCGAGTAGAACAGAAGGAATTAGTGCTCTGCCTGTGAAACTGAATTTTAAAAATCTGAAAATTACATACTTTCATTTGACAAGGTAAACTTTTTAACGATAAAACAAACATCAGTGTAGTAGAGTAGGAGAGTGGACTTTGGAATTAGAAGATTTGGGTTTGAATCCCGGCTCTGCCACTTTCTAGCTGTGTTTCCTCGGATGAATTCTTTGATCTCTTTGAGCCCTAATTTCCTAATTGTGGTATGAGAAATAATACATGTCTTATGAGGTTTAGAAAGAATATTTGTAAAGTTAGTGCTTTAATAAGTGACACCTGTTGCTGCTGTCACTGTTGTTGGTGTTATTGGTTATGCTCCCATGTGGTAAACTGAATGTCTTTACCTAATTCTTTCATTCTTCCTCTGACCTTGAGAGCATCTCCCAGCAGGTCTTTATCCTTCATGTAGTTGATGCTGCAGGCCCTGCATCACTGTGACTTACTAAGGTCATACAAATATTTACTGGCGGACATAGGACTGGAACCCAGATCTTCTGAGGGCTCCTGAGGAGCTGTGTGTGTTTGCAGGTGTGCATGTGTGCACATGTATGTTTCTGTCTGAATTTGTTTGCTAAATCTGGTCTCAGAAATTCATTTATCTAGAGCTCTTAGGCTATTTTCAAGAACATAAAAAAAAAGGAAAGGACTCAGACAATGAAATGAGTTTTCTCTTGTGTCTGCTGGAGTCCCCCAAATGCCACTGGAGGTCACGAACACGGTGCTGCCCCAGTAGGATGGGTGAGCAGACCATTCATGGGTCATAAGGATTGGCTCAGGGTCTAGGACTGTCCTGCAGAAACAAATGTTCCCTCCGTTGCCCTTATTGTCAGGCCTAGCCTGGGCATTGGTGTTAGCTGGCAGTGGTTTAATTTCCCCAAGAAGGAATTGGGGAGCTACAGAGGGGCTTTCCAGATCTGTCCCTTGGTGAAGGAGCTGCAACACTAATGCTATCTCTGGTGGAGTTCACGTCCACGTTCACACTGTGGGTGTGCCTGCCCTGTTGTGCCTGTAAATAGTTGTGTTATATTTCCAGTTGAACCAGTGAAAACATAGAAATTAGGTAGCCATGCAGATACAAGTTGTTTTATTACAGACTGACTGGTTTCATTTGAAAGTGCCTGACCTAGTAGTGAGGGAATTATATTCAACCACATTCATTTACCAGAATCACCTGTGTCCCCTTCCCCATTTCTACTCATGGTTCTGAATCAGAGGTCTGAGATGGGACAGGGGTGTCTAGAGTTTGGTGAAAATCTATGCATGATTTTGGTGTCCAGCAGGGATTGAGAACCACTGTGCTGGAGACCCAGAGTCCAGATTTTCACTCTTTCAGGTGCTACTTTGAGCCCTAATGATAGTAAAATGCCGTCAGACATAGCACCTGGTTTGCTTTTTGTTGTCTAATATTTCAGGCACATGACTTGGTCAAGGATGAATACAATTTAGTCTGTAAACTGTAAGCACGTCCACTGTATGGAGAACACATTTACCAGACCATTTCAATATAACCTGCTGAGTGCAGGGATAGGAGAGGTGCCAGTGAAATACCCAGGGTGTAGGGCAGAGTCATGGAAGGTTTCCTGGAGGAAGCATGAGTCTGTAGGATGAAGAAGAGTTTGGGAGGGAAGGGCCCCTGGGCAGAGGATGCATCCGAGCAGAGGCACTGGAGCTGCAAAGACCACTGCTGTTCCCATGTTAAAAGGAGAAGGAGCTGTGGTGTCTGGCTCTGAATTAGAGTCTCAGGCTTCAGGCTTAAGAGGAATGGGGCATCTGGCTGAGTTTCTGGGAGGGGGCTCAGTCTGGTGACTTCTGCCATCATTTTGGTGAAGGAAGAGTCCTCAGAGGGGTGGAAATGTTGTTTGTCCTTGGCTGTCTCATCTGAGGACCACTGAACGTGGGTGAGGGCTTCCCCTCTTGCACACCACGCTTATTCTTGGGGATCTGTTGCTGGCACCATGGGTTGTCGGGATAATGAAGCTATTTCTTTTCCTGGTGCAACTTGACTTTTCTCAGATTTTTCTTCTGCTGATGTGTTCAGTGTTATTCACAACTGAGAGGAACCTGGTGGGGAATGAGGATGGCATACTTGAGACTCACAGCACCTCCCTCGTTCTGTTGCAGCTCACGTGGAAAATGAAGAGCAGTATACCCAGGCTCTGGAGAAGTTCGGCGGCAACTGTGTATGCAGAGATGACCCGGATTTAGGAAGTGCGTTCCTGAAGTTCTCAGTGTTTACAAAGGAGTTGACAGCACTTTTCAAAAACCTGGTAAGCAGCTCTCAGTGTATGAAATGCTGCGGTTACTTCAGTTGGGCAAGTGGCTAAGTAGAGGATACTTATGGTTTGTTTGATAAACTAGGAATGCATTTCATAGTTCCTTGGGTACCTAAAAGAATTATATTTTCTATACACATTGGATCAATTTGGAATAAAGTTTAAAATTGTAATTTTTACTTTAACAAGACTTAAAATTCAGCTCTGCAATTTAAATATACACAGCTATGGGACAAAATGGGTAAATGCATTCATCTTCTTAAGGGCCTCTGACTTCAATTTTTAACAGTTTCTAAACTGTGTAGAATACTCTCTTTCTGGTAATTATAGTAGGCATTTAAGCTTATAATATTTAATAAATGTGTTTCAGGCTTGTCTTACACAGCAAGGTAACCTGTAATCAAAGCACAGAAATTGCCATGAATATTTAAAGGCCTTTTGTGCTCCCAAGTGTAGAACCTAAAAAAAGCAGGACTGAGAGCAGAGCCTCAGTTTTCAGCCATGGGAATGCGGCGCTGGTGCCTGCTGCCTGTGGCTGCTGCTTGGTACTGTGGGTGAATCGTGCCTTTCTTGTGCCTGGCAGCTCTGTGCTGTCCTCGTGATGGGGACAACGTTCTGAAGAAGTGGGCAGCCCGGCTGTTTGGGACCTTGCCCGGGTGGAATGGACCCTGGGATCGCCCCAGCTTCTCTTTCCTGTTTTTCTTCTCTGGTTTCTCCTCAAGGTCATGGAAGGGCCTGGTCAAGAACTCAGTAATGCTTTCTCTGTAGGCCACAAAGAACAGCATCTTTTTTGTGTCCTCTGTTAGGAAGCTCATAACAAATGGAAAACATAGCTCATTCCTGAGATGGTGATGCCAGTGGGTTTGTGAGACAGGCCTTAGAAGGGCAGAAATGAGGGACCATCGTGTGTGAGTTCCTAATGGGAAGGGGAAGAGCAGGAGCACTCGGGCCCTTGCTCTCTCTCCCAATCTTCGCTTATAAACATTGCTATAGGAAATGGTAAAAGTAAAAAGCTGTTGCTCTGCTTGAGCTTTTAACTTGGAGGAATTTGAAATCCCTTGGGGTTTTGGTTGAGCTCATCACCCTTCGTCCCTATCCTGGAGTGGCGGCCTGCCTGCTCAGCAGTGGAGCCCTCGCCCTGCCTCAGCCCCATGCCCTGGACGTAGGAAGGCATGCATGGTAGGATCTCACCACGGGGTCGGGAAAGTTTGGAGATTTTGTTTTAAACTGGAGAAACTGCATGGCCCCAGGGTAAAGATCCATAGGTGCTGCCATGGTGAGCGTCTACTGGTGGAAAGATCAGCTGGCTGCCTGCTCTCCCCACACCTGGGTGGATAAACCCCTTCCATGCACGCAGAGCTGCCTGTGAGCTTCCTGGTGCCTCACTCTTCAGTGCAGATGAGCAGCCGCCAGCATGAGGAAGATCAGAATTAACAGCAAAGTGAATGTATGGGAAGACTGGGATGCAGCTTGCTATTAAAGAACGCCAGGGACACAGCTAAGGTAAGAAAATATAATATTAAGAATCCTACAGGAAGGGCTGAAGTAGAGGAAATCTCTCAGAAAATAGATAAAAAAGACAAAAAAGTAGGAAATAGATAAAAGACAAGACAAGGATAATCCCCAAGGCCCAGCATCCAACTACCAGGTGTTTTAGAAAGAGAGAAGGATGTCATCAATTCAACAGTACTGAAGGCAGTTTCTAAAAACAGAATGGAATAGTCTCCAAGTTGAGAGGCTCACAAGTGCCCAGCGCAATAAGGGAAAAGACCTACCGTGAGGCATCACTGTGTGAACTTGCAAAAGATCTTGAAGGCTTCCAGACAGCACCCAGAGGTTTCAGAATCAGAATGGTGGTGAACTTCACAGCAGCAGCACTGGAAACGTTACGGCGTGGAGCAATGCCATTAAAATCCTGAGGAAACTAACTCAGCCTGGAATTATGCCCAGCCAGTCAAATACAAGAGTAGAATTAAAGATATTTTCAGACGTGCAAGGCTCAAAAACTTTGGCTCCCATGTATCATTTCTCTGAAACTCTTAAAGGATGTGTTTTAGCAAAATGAAGGAGAAAGCCAAGAAAGAGGAAACTGAAAGTCTGGAAACAGGACCCCACACAGGAAAGCAAGCAGTGGAAGGGAATTCCAAGGGCGAAGGGAAGTCCCAGCGGGGCTGCCAAGCAGGAGGCCTAGAGAGCAGCCAGCCCAGGACAGCCGATGATGTAGGAGGCAGGTGGGAGGAGGCCCAGGTTCTGCTTCTCACTCCCAGACAACTAGCCCTTTACCTTTATTCAGCTGATGTCTAGACCCGGATTGTCTCAGCTCTGACATGGAGAGAGTAATGCCACATCTGATTCTGTGGATAGATTATAGCTAGCTGGTGGCTTTTACACAGGATAGCTTATTTAATTCTTACGACAATCCCATAAGCTGAATCAGTGTCATCCCCACTTTACGGATTAGATAACTGAGGCCCTGAATGGTTTGAAGAACTAATATTTGGCCGGCACAGTGGCTCACGTCTGCACTTTGGAAGGCCAAGGTGGGTAGATTGCTTTAAATCCAGAAGTTGATGGCCAGCCTGGGCAACATGGGGAAACTCTGTTTCTACAAAAAATACAAAACTTAGCTGGGCGTGGTGGCTCACTCCTGTGGTCCCTGCTACTCAGGAGGCTGAGGCTGAAGAATCACTTGAGCCCAGGAAGCGGAGGTTGCAGTGAACTGAGATCACGCCACTGCACTCTACCTGGACAACAGAGAATGAGACCCTGTCTCAAAAAAAAAAAAAAAAAGCTAGCAGCAGCTAATATGTCTCTTGGGAGGCTCAGAGTCCTTGCCTAGGCAGTCCCACTTGGAGCACTCCACACCATGGAATCTGGACAAAACTCACTTGTACTTAGTTAACAACATGGGCAGCTGCATAAATAAAAGCAGTCCTTCCCTGTCCTTTATAAAATTTCCTGCAAAAACAGAAAGCAGAGCAGGGCTTGCATGTTACAGCTGGTGCATTGCTCACCACCCTGTGGCTTTGCCAGCTTTAATACTTCACACATCACTGCAAGTCCTAGTTGCTGTCCAGCTTTCTACAGCGAGTAAAGGTATCCAAGGCGGTAATCTGATGAGCACGCGTGGTGTAGCAAGCACTGGGCTAGGCATGAAGGATGCTCCGTTTCATTTATTCCTCTTGGCAGCTGTGCGGGGTAGCTTGTATCACCTCCATCTTAAGGCAGAACACACACAGTCACTTACAGGGCCCTTAGCTAGTGAGGGACAGAGTAAGGATTCAAATCCAGGTATTAATACTCCAAACCTATATTGTTGTCATTGTGACATTTAAAGGAACCACGGCCTCTTGTCACCTTCTTGACTGATCATAAGAGTTCAAGTTTCAGCTTGCACTTTATGGAAGTCAGATTGTTGATCCTGTTTCCTGGCAAAGATCAAAGAGAGAGAAAATTTCTTATTTGAGCCCAAATTAGCACTCACCACGCCTGATTTTCCAGGCCAGCGCCGGTGTGGAAGCTGCACAGCCAGAGGAGGGCCAAGTGGCGGCTCCTGTGAAGCTGGGCAGACGGGGAGCGGATTATAGGAGAATTCTCCTTTTTTGGAATTTTGTATACCATTCTTGTTCCTATTTTTGGTCACATCTGTCTTATCTCATATTTTCCAAGCCTTGATTTTGCTTTCCCTCGGGCATTTAAAAACATTTCAGTTCTGCCTTGCTAAGGCTCACAGTGCTACTACCTCTTGTCCAGAAACAATAAGAATTACCACCTACCTGCTTGGAGGTGTGAAAGAATGTTTATAAAGCAGTTGGAAGATCTCCGGACAAAGGCCAGCTTAATATAAAGCAAGATTTTCTTACCAATGGGTGAGATTCTCACCTGTAGAAGTCCGTGAATTTTCTCTGCAGTGATGCAAGATGAAAGGAAAGACCAGGCAGCTCCGGAAATGTGATGTGTGTGAAATTAAAGTGCTTATGAAGTCAGCCCAGTTTCAGGGGTTCTTTTCCTCTTCCCAGATGGATGTGAGAATCCTGGAAAGACTCCAAGGGCCACCTCTGTGCTGAGAAGTGGCTTTCTAATGAAAGGCTGCATTTCAGGGCAGGTTGCTGAAAGGTTTGTTACAGATATGTCGTCTCTGTCTCCAATGTCAGAGGACTGTTAGTGAAAGATGTCCTCCCAGTCTGCAGAACCTGCTCTACATGAAGACCAGCATCCGTTGAAACCAGGGCTACATGGGATTAGTCCTGGGCTATTACTAGGTGTCCATTTCTGACATTTGCTTTTTAATATTCTGACTCTTCTTCCTGTTGGTTGCCCTTTTTCCTGCTATCAGTGCTTAGGTGCCTCTGAGGTCTTTGTTTCATGGTGTTGTGAACTGAAAAGCAAGATGATGTGGCTTGTTAGACTTGCGTGCAAATTAGGATGCCATAGGCTTCAAATGAGGGCTTGAGGGCTAGGGCTTCTCTAGGAGGTGAGAGAAGTACCTGGATGGACTTCCTGACAGTCCCTTTGGGCCCCTAGAACCGTCTGCCATTTAGATTTTAGCATGGCCTCATTTATAGTTGGAAATTCCTTATCTAAGACCTAGAAGACTTTAACACTAAGCTATGGTCTATACTCACAAATTTCTAACCAAAAATGAAAGCACTTGTTTGATCACCACGACGATAAATAATAAGGCTGATGTCAGATAGCTACTCGGGCTGTAGTGTGGGAGTATAGATATTGGTGGAGGAGCTGTAATAGTGGAGTGTAGATATTGGTGTAGGGGCTGTAGTAATAGGGTGTAGATAGTGGTGTGTAGATATTGGTGGAGGGGCTGTAGTGTGTAGATACTGGTGGAGGGGCTGCAGTAGTGGGGTGTAGATATTGGTGGAGGGGATGTAGTTTTGGGGTATAGATACTGGTAGAGGGGCTGTAGTGGGGTGTAGATATTGGAGGGGCTGAAGTAGTGGGGTGTTGATGTTGGTGGAGGGGCTGTAGTAGTGGGGTGTAGATATTGGAGGAGCTGTAATAGTGGGGTGTAGATATCGGCGGAGGGGCTGTAGTAGTGGGGTGTAGATATCGGTGGAGGGGCTGTGGTAGTGGGGTGTAGATATCGGTGGAGGGGCTGTGGTAGTGGGGTGTAGATTTTGGTGGAGGGGCTGTAGTAGCGGTGTGTAGATATTGGTGGGGGGGCTGTGGTAGTGGGGTGTAGATATTGGAGAGGCTGTAGTTTTGGGGTATAGATATTGGAGGGGCTGTAGTAGTGGGGTGTAGATATTGGTGGAGGGGCTGTAGTAGTAGGGTGTAGATATTGGTGGAGGGGCTATAGTAGTGGGTTATAGATATTGGAGGGGCTGTAGTGGGGTGTAGATATTGGTGGAGGGGCTGTAGTAGTGGGGTATAGATATTGGTGGAGGGGCTGTAGTGGGGTGTAGATATTGGTGGAGGGGCTGTAGTTGTGGGGTATAGATATTGGAGGGGCTGTAGTTGTGGAGTAGATATTGGAGGGGCTGTAGTAGTGGAGTGTAGATATTGGTGGAGGGGCTGTAGTGGGGTGTAGATATTGGTGGAGGGGCTGTAGTAGTGGGGTATAGATATTGGAGGGGCTGTAGTAGTGGGGTGTAGATATTGGAGGGGCTGTAGTTGTGGGGTGTAGATATTGGAGGGGCTGTAGTTGTGGGGTGTAGATATTGGAGGGGCTGTAGTAGTGGGGTGTAGATATTGGTGGAGGGGCTGTAGTAGTGAGGTGTAGATATGGGTGGAGGGGCTGTGGGAGGGCATGGATATGAGGTAGAGAGGCTCTGAGGGATTGTGGGTATCAGGGATAGGGCCTGTGGTGGGTGTAGATATTGGTGGAGGGGTGTAGTGGAGGTGTAGATGTGGGGTGAGGTTCTGTAGCGTTGTAGACAGGGAGTGGGAGCGCTGTAGGAGGATGTAGATACCAAATGGAGGGGTGTAGTACTGGGGGTGGAGATACAGCCTGAAGGGGCTATAGGGGGGTAGAGATACGGGGTGGGAGGGCTATAGTAGTTGGGCGTGTGAGTGAAAGAGGTCAGAGAGCTGCGTCCACATCAGGGGTGCAGAAGAGCAGCCCTGTCGCTGTGGGTACCAGCACGGCCTCAGGGGCGTTTCCCAGACTTTAATCTTAAAGGCAGAAGAGGGGCTGCTGCAGGTGGAGGCGTAGGGACCACAGGTGTTCACTGTTCTAAGAAAGGTTGATAACGGAAGAGGAAAGCCAAGTGGGAAGGGTTCTTAGGATGTAGGGGCGTGAGCCTGTTTCTGGGCCCCAGGGAAAGAACTGGAAGCTCAAGGTTTATGAGAAGGAAGACAGGGGGCTGTGAGCTGTGGACACCCTGTGTCTCTTTGTCCTGGGGGTGATGGGCCCAGCCAGGAGTCAAACCCCTGCCTGGCTGAGGGAATTGTCAATGAATTGATAGAAATGCAGCCTGTGCTTGTTTCCGTTACCCTTTCTTTGGGAACTGTCATTTGTTTGGTAATCATTACTTAAAATCGGAAGCCTGGCACTCCACCTCAGTGCCTGTCTACTACAGGTTTCAGCTTAGAAGGCATGTGGGCGGGGTTTGCCCCATTGGCGCCCCGGAGCCCCAGCCGTGCACCAAGAGTATCATTGGAATCGCCTGGGGCTTCTTAGAATTCCAGCCTCCCTGAGGCCTGTGGAGCCAGATCTTAGTGTGTAGGAGCCAGCTGCACTGGCAGCACCTGGAGTTGTTAGAAATGCACAGCCCCGGCCTCCACAACTCACCTGCAGGGTTGCGGCTCTCCAACTGCGGGGGCATCAGCATCACCTGCATGGCTTGTTAGACCGCACCTGTTGGACTCCCCCGAGAGTTTCTGATTCCACACGCCTGGGGTAGGGCCCAGGGTTTTGCATTTCTTGTTTCCTAGTCATGCTGGCCTTGCTGGTCAGGAGCCGCACTGAGAACTGCTGCCCTGAGGACAGCCTGGGTCCAGTGCTTCCAACTCTCACCCTTGAAATGGATACTTCAGTTGCCCCATGTCCCATGGAGGTTAGAGCTACTTCCTAAACCTGGTTTCTTGGAAGTAATAAATTTGAAAAAGTACTTTCATTTCTGGTTGATGGCTTCAGTAAATGTTTTACCATCATCCAGTTTTAGAAGTAGTTTGGGTGCCTGAGTCCTGGGTTCTCCAGTGCTCCTGTCTGGTTCTCAGACTGGCCTTCAGCGAGTGACAGTGCGGTTGTTGGTGGCTGACTGACATGTCCAGGCTTATTGTTTATTCCAGTGGAGAAGGGGGCAGAGGGCCCAGTTTTCTCTCCATTTAGAGCCTGAAAGATCAGAACTGTTGACTGCCAAGGAAGCAGCATTAAGAGCAGAAACCAGGTCAGCGATTTCCCTCCTTGTTCTGGTGTGAAAGTTGCCAGTGTGTTTTTGGCAGCTGGTTGGTTTTGATCTTTCAGTTTGTGTTAAACACTTAGGATCAGAATGGGCTCCTCGCTCTCCTTTTTAATTAAACAGCGAGTCTGCTGCCAGGGACAGGGCTGGGCACATCTGTTCAGGAGGGCCCTCTGTGAGTGTAGACGGGAGTGTGTGCATGCGTGTGCATACGTGTGCTTGTCTGTGTGCATGCACATGTATTGCCTTGAAGTGATAGACTTCAAGGCAATACTGTGGCCCAGGGGAAATCTGTTCACTTACACCAAAAATGAAAGTGGCCTAGATGATTGTATTAGTCTCTTCTTGCACTGCTGTAAAGAAATACCTGAGACTGGGTAACTTATTTATTTTTTTAAAAAAAGGTTTAACTGGCTGATGGTTCCACAGGCTATAGCAGAAGCATGGCTGCATCTGCTCTGGTCAGCTTCTGGGGAAGCCTGAGGAAACTTACAATCATGGTGGAAGGTGAAGGGGAGCCAACACTTCCCATGGCCACGGGCAGGGGCAAGAGAAGGGAGAGGTGCCACACACTTTTAAACTCACTTGCTACACAGTACCAAGGGGTGCGGTGCTAAACCACTCATGAGAACGTCACCCACATGATCAAGTCACCTTCCACCAGGCCCCAGCTCCAACACTGGGGATTACGATTTGACATGAGGTTTGGGCAGGGACAGAGATCCAGACCACATCCATGATTTTCCTGTTTAGAGTCCCCTTGTACGTATCTGATGGGCTACTCTGTGTAAAAGGTAACAGGGGGGCTTTTTGATGGAGATAGCACCTGGGATGGCAGCAGGTACCCAGCCCCAGCTTAGCTTAGCCTTGCCTGGCAGGTGTAAACCATCTTGCCCTGTGACAGCAGGAGTTTAAGTCCAGCTGTTTTTAATAGTAAGCTGATAGGCAGAGCTCTGGCTTCACAGTTCTAACCAACTCTGCTGCTAATAGTTGTGTGATTTGGAGGCAACCTGGAGGCAAGCCTGTTTTTGTTGCCATACCTGTAAAATGGGGTCACAGTACTTCTCAGAATAATTAAGGGTTAAGTGAGATTAAATGGCTCTGTGCCGTCTGGTGGTTTATTCAGGCCATTTTGCTCAGTACCTTCTGCTTACCAAAAATACTTTCTGCCTGGATACCCATTCTTTCAGATAAGCAGCCTTTAGAAAGAACAGAGAGCTATCCTTTGAACCTGCCAGGCACACTCCTGCCCCAGGACCTTTGTGTTCAAATCCCCTTGGCCCTGAACGGACCGTGCTTCACCCAGGTCCTCACGTGGCTCTCTGCCCCGCCTCCTTTGCACTCTGCTCCAAGGCCACCTTGTAAACAAGGCCTTTTTGACACTACTTGAAAGAGTCCCCATCCCACAAATGATGATGGCATCTTTGTGATATCCGTAGTATCCCCTAAACTGGAAACAACTCAAAAATCCATCAACAGGTGTCTGGCTAAATGGCAGTGTAGTCATATGATGGAACAGTATTGGCCGAGAGAAAGAAGTGAACTACTGGTACACACAACTACATGAATGAATCGCACAGTAATTATGCTCAGTCCCAAAGTAATTATGCAGGAAGCCAGATCAAAAGGCACACGTGCTGGATGATTCCAGATACCGTATGTAAAATTCCAGAAAATGCACAGTGTTCTGTGGCAAAGAAGCAGATCAGGGGTTGCCAGAGACTTGCGGGTAGGGAACTGCGATAGCAAAAAGGGCACAAGGAAACATCTTCTTGGGTTGAGAGGGTACTTTCCCAATCTGATTTTGGCGATAGTTTCATAGGAGTATCCATGGGTTGTAAAGTCACACTTTAAATGTGTGTGGTTTATTGTCTGTCCTTGACACTTCAATAAAGCTGCTTAAAACTTCAAAAGCCATTTGTTGAAAGTGTTGGTGCCCAATAGGACTTTTTGCGTTGCTGGAAATGGTATGTATCTGCTTTATCGAGTCTAATGAGTCTCTAGCCACATGTGACTATGGCATTTGAAATGTGGTTAGTGCAGCTGAGAAACTCAATTTTTAACTTTAAGTTTAATCAATTTAAACATGAAGAAGGGCATGTAGCCAGTGTCTGTTCTGTGGAACATCACAGGTCCAAAGCCCACGTTCGACTCTTTCATGCCTGCTTCACACACATGTCCTAGGCCATGGGCTCAGGCTCCTGGAGGTAGCTAGAAGCTTCCAGCACTGGAAGGCTGTTTCACGCTTGTATATCGTGGTTAATGCTGCAGCCTTTGCTAAGAATGCCCTTAATTGATACAATGAGGGGTGAGGTCTTTCTGCAACTGCCCACACTTAGGGTTGCCTGGCCTATGCAGAAAGTGAATAGGTGGTTTGCTTTCTGTGAAGCCATGATTATTTGTATTTAATTCTGATGAGCATTTGCTGGAATTAAAAACTCCCCATATCTCAAAGCCTCTTCTACCTCTCAAGTTTCCAATTTATGGGCATATTCAAATACATGGCATGATGCAGGCAAACCTTAGGTGAGAATCTTTGGCCATGTTTTATATTACCTGGTGACAAAATGGGTTTTTGAAGGAAAAGCTGATTATCCTCGCAGAGGTTGGACTCTATTAAGGGTTTTGGAGGCGAGCCCTGGGAAGACGTGTTCTTTTCTAGACCCGTGAGGCTAGAGCTGGAAAGGTTCTTTTCAGTGACCTTTGACTGCTCCTTAAAAATAGCTATGATATAAGAATCCTGTCTAGCTTCAGGCTTCTAGATGGATCCTTTTGGGCAAGATCATTTGGCAAAGCAGAATTACTCACTGCCTAAGTCAAAGAGGAGGCAGCACGGCAGCTTCCAGGGGTGGAGCTGGATCAGCAGCTGTTGACCACTGGCCAGAGAACAGAGAGGGTGACCTGTGAACTGGGGGGTGGGGGAAAGTGGGAAGTGAAAGAGTTAGAGGCAAGGAGTTTTAAGATCCCCACCACCATTGCCCCCACCAAAAAAAATATTAGGAAGGGCATTGTGAAGAGATGGCTGTTTGGCTGGCTGTGTTCCCCTCTCTGTGCCTTCTGGTCTGTCTTTGTTTGCTAATCAGCTGTGACATTAGCATAATGATTTTTTTCTTTATGTCTAATAGCCCTGTGTGCTGCCTGCCCCACTGACTGAATCATCTTATTTCTACTTGTGAGATCACACACCTTTGACTACTTACTCACCTTGTCAGACATACCCAAGTGAACTCAGGAAGGGAGGGGTGGAGAAAGGGAGGATTGTTACTTTAAAAGATTGCCTGGGCTGGGTGCCGTGGCTCTTGCCTGTAATCCCAGCACTTTGGGAGGCTGAGGTGGAAGGATGGCTTGAACCCAGAAGTTTGAGACCAGTATTGGCAACATGGCAAGACCCCATCTCTGCAAAAAATAAAAATAAAAGAGTTAGCACACTGCACTCCAGCCTGGGTGACAGAAACCCTGTCGCAAAAAAAAAAAAAAAAAAAAAAAAAAAAAAAAAAAAAAAAAAAAAAAAAATTTTTTTGTTTTTGGTTGTGTGTTTTTTGTGGGGTTGTTTTTTTTTTTTTTTTTGTTTTTTGTTTGGTG
>CAUYLG010041362.1:0-22948 GCA_963573385.1 Cacajao melanocephalus | reverse complement strand
TATAATATATTATATTTATATATATTATATATAATATATATAAATATAATATATTATATATAATATATATAAATTGAAAATAAAACAAAACAAAAAAGAAAACCCAGGGAGCTTACCACTTGTCATTCTTTGGGTCTCAGTGTCCTTAGCTATCTCCATAATTCCCATTATATTTTTGTGCATAATTTTTGCATAACTCAGAGTTTTCAGCTGTATCTATGTTGCATTATAGCAGAAATACCTGTATAGTAAGCCTGAAACCTGCCCTTCAAGAACTTAGAGTTTGGAAAGCTCTACATTTCTCCCACATCTAACCTAATACTACATGGTGTATTAGCTGAAATAGAGGCAAATTTCTTGGTTGCTAAATATTTCCTCCACCTGTCTGTTGTTGTCCTTAAAGCTTCACTATTTGTATTGCATTCTTGTGAACTTTGTTATTTTTATCAATAAAATATAATCACTACGATGTCTCAGAAGTGTTCAAAAAATATGCCCATCCAGGGAAAGAAGGGAAGAAAGAATAGATTTGGGGACTCCCTATCATGCTTGGCCCTAAAGACTAATTTCAGCTTCATAGATTTATTTTGTGCAGGTCCTGCATAGTAACAACCTGTTCTTCCCTGTTTCAGATTCGTCATTCAGTCAAGTAAATGGGCTTGCTGGAGTTTTTTCCAACAGAGCTTTTACCTTCATTGTTTTTGCTCATTTTATTTCTCAAAACTGAAATGCTATTTTCCTTCCTGTTAAGTGATTCATGTTCATGAAGTCTTTACATTAAAAACAAACCTCACCTTATCCAGCTGCTTCTGATTAAATTCACCCAGTTCTGAGCATTCTTTTTTTTCCAGGTTCTCTAGGAAGTCAGGTATCGGTTTGTGTTTTAGTAATTTACATTTGCTGAAAGGTTTTCAAAAACCATGTGTTCCCAAACACCGTATATGTGTATAGTCAGTTCAGACTGTACATTCCACTGGGACACAGGCTGTCCTAGTTTTGCCTCTTCCCAGATCATCTATATCAGTTATTTTCCACAAGCTAGAAACTGTAGTTCACATGCGGTAGTGCTTCTGAGTGAAACTGAATTTGAGGCATTCCAAAAAGTTACAGCATATCTAAACAGCAGAGAGGTCAAGAATGCTAGATGAATAAGATATAAATATTTAGTAGGTATTCTATTGCTGAATGAGTAAGAGCAAATGAATGCCTGCATACATGAAGACCACTGGGGCTTGGCAAATCCATTTTCAGTGGAAATTATTTTGGTGCATCAAATATTTATTAAGTACCTAATATGTTCCTCCTGTCACTTTGCTAGACCCACAGATGCAAATGTAAAAAATTTTAAAAATTCAGCCTCTGACCGCAAGGAAAATAGACACGGGGAAAATATACACACACTCCCATGGATAATACAAGCCAAGAGTAGGATGCTGGGAGCACTCAGGGAGATTGCAGAGCTTGGCAGGATAGTTCCGGAAATGATTCCTGAATAGGATTACACCAGTTGAAGCTTAGTGTGTAAAAGTCAACTAGGCAAAGAATGGGGTAGAGTGGGGAAAGGCATTTTAGTCCAAACGAAGGCACAAGAGTGTTTTAGCATGATGAATGCAGTGAAGGACAAGTTGTTTAGTATTATTAAAGTATAAAGTGCAAAGTAGCAATTTGGGAGATTTAGGACTGGAGAGGTAGGTAGAGACAAGTCACAGATGGTCTGTTTTTTTCCCAAGAAGGAGCTCAGCCAGGGTTGGGAGAGTCACTGGATTACTACAGGCAGAGGAGAAAAGGTGAAAAGGTCAACTCTGTGTTAGAGCAATTCCTTTGGCAGTCAGGTGGAGGATGGATTTCCTCAGTAAATTAAAAGCAGGAAAAGAGTGTGATAATCTAGGCAGGAGATAACTGAGGCCTTGAACTGGGCTGTAATAATAGAAACACAGAGAAGGAATGGATTAGAGGACTATTTAGCAGGAAAAATTGGCAGACTTGGTGGTGATAGAATATGGAAGATGAAAAAGAAAGATGAGTCTAGGTTGACTGCCAGATTCCTGCTTTGGGAGACTGGGTAACTTCTGTGTCATTGTATTATGGGGTGAAGATGGGGGAAGAGAATGGATGATGTTGTGAGGATGACAAGTACAACTTTGTACTTGTTGAGTTGGAGGTACCTATGGGGGATATTCAAGTGAATGGAGAAATAGCTTCAATTGGGGAAGGCTATTTGGGAAAGCCATGTCCTTAAGGGAGAGCCAGGTTTCAGTTAAGGTCAGAAAGTGAAGGGAGTGTCTGCAAAGAGATTGAAGATGTAGGATGGTTAGGATGTTATGGAAAGAAAGTTCCAGAGGACACAGTTGATAGTTATGAGGCAGGGGTGGGGGAAGAGTGGTTGGACAGAGGCAGGAGGCTTAGAGTCCCATAAAATCAGTGTATAAGATAGCCAGGGAGCATCAGCAACATCATCATCAAGCAGCCACCTCAGTCTGGTGACTGAAGAAGGCAGAGCTTTTGTCTTGATAGGGTCAGCTGGCTTTAAGGATCTTTCATGGAATTTAGGATTTTAGGCAGGGCAGAGTCTGAGTTTGTCTTTGGGTGACTCCAATCTAGGGTGGTTAATATTGGTGGTGACTTTGGTGTCTGTGATGTGGTCCACAGGTGGCAGTCCCCATGAACTCTATAAGCTGTGTGGTTAATGGAAATCATACTGGCTTTGTGGACAGCTTTAGGACAGCTGTCTATATGATTTTATCTAAAAATATACATCAACTAGAAAGTTAAACAGAAGGTTCACATATAGTTAATCAGAATATTTCAAATTTTCTTCTACATTGGTAATAGAGGCAAAGTAAGGAAAAATAGAGAGGTCAAGAAAACAAGTAAATGCTGAGAACCACATAAATTAACTCCTGCTTTGTTACTCAGAAATGATTTTGAAGTCATTTGCAGGAGTAAGATGAGTTTCTAGAATAGACGCTTTTTCCTTATACAATCCAACTTCTAAAGCCCTCTGAAACCGGATGATTTTTACTGAATGCTACCAATATGAATATTGTAGTTGAGAATTTGACTAAGAAGTTTAACAACAGCTAAATGCTCTAAAATAGAAAGCCATTTTATTTATTTTAGTGAATAAGTATGTGCTTTTTATTCATCATTATTCCTTAAACAATACAGTATAACAACTATTTACATAGCACTTACACTGTATTAAGTATTATAAGTAATCTAGAAATGATTAAAAGTATATAGGAGGATGTGCATAGGTTAGATGCAAATTCTATGCCATTTTATTTATTTATTCCATAAGTTATTGGGGTACAGGTGGTATTTGTTTACATGAGTAAGTTCTTTTGTGGTGATTTGTGAGATTTTGGTGCACCCATCACCTGAGCATTATACATTGCACCATATTTGCAGTCTTCTATCCCTTGTCCCCCTCCTACTCTTCCCCACAAGTCCCCAAAGTCCATTGCATCATTCTTATACCTTGTGGCATGATAGCTTAGCTCCCACATATCAGTGAGAATATATGATGTTTGGTTTTCCATTCCTGAGTTACTTTACTTAGAATAATTGTCTCCAATCTCATCCAGGTCACTGCAAATGGTAATTCATTCCTTTTTATGGCTGCATAGTATTCCATTTATATATATATACCACAGTTTCTTTATCCGCTTGTTGATTGATGGGCATTTGGGTTGGTTCCATGATTTTGCAATTGTGAATTGTGTTGCTATAAACATGCACATGCAAGTATCTTTTTCGACTTCTTTTCCTCTGGGTAGATACCCAGTAGTGGAATTGCTGGATCAAATGGTAGTTGTACTTTTAGTTCTTTAAGGAATCTCTACACTGTTTTCCATAGTGGCTATACTAGTTTACATTCCCACCAGCAGTGTAGAAGTGTTCCCTGTTGATTGTATCCACACTGGCATCTACTGTTTTTTGATTTTTTGATTATGGCCATTCTTACAGGAGTGAGGTGGTATCGCACTATGGTTTTGATGTGTGTTTCCTTGATCATTAGTGATATTGAGCATTTTTTTCATGTATTTGTTGACCATTTGTATATCTTCTTTTAAGAATTGTCTATTCATGTCCTTAGCCCACTTTTTGATGGGATTGTTTTTTTTTTCCTTAGTGATTTGTTTGAGTTTGTTGTAGATTCTGCATATTAGTCTTTTGTCAGGTGTATAGATTGTGAAGATTTTCTCCCCCTCTGGGTTGTCTGTTTACTCTGCTGACTGTTACTTTTGCTGTGCAAAAGCTCTTTAGTTTAATTAGGTCCCAGCTATTGATCTTTGTTTTTATTGCATTTGCTTTTGGGTTCTTGGTTATGAAATCCTTGCCTAAGCCAATATCTAGAAGGGTTTTTCCAATGCTATCTTTTAGAATTTTTATAGTTTCAGGGTCTTAGGTTTAAGGCCTTGATCTATCTTGAATTGATTTTTGTATAAGGTGAGAGATGAGAATTCAATTTCATTCTCCCACATGTGGCTAGCCAATTATTCCAGCACCGTTTGTTGAAAAGGGTGTCATTTCTCTACTTTATATTTTCATTTGCTTTGTCAAAGATCAGTTGACTGTAAGTATTTGGGTTTATTTCTGGGTTCTCTATTCTGTTCCATTGATCTATGTGCCTATTTTTGTGCCAGTATCATGCTGTTTTGGTGACTATGGCCTTCTACTAGCTTGAAATCAGATGTTGTGATGCCTCCAGATGTGTTGTTTTTGCTTAGTCTTGCTTTGGCTATGTGGGCTCTTTTTTGGTTCCATATGAATTTTAGAATTATTTTTTTCTAATGCTGTGATGAATGATGGTGATATTTTGATGAGGATTTCGTTGAATTTGTAGATTGCTTTTGGCAGTATGGTCATTTTCACAATATTAATTCTACCCATCCATGGGCATGGAATGTGTTTCCATTTGTTCATGTAATCTATGATTTCTTTCAGCAGTGTTTTGTAGTTTTCTTTGCAGAGGTCTTTTGACTCCTTGGTTAGGTATATTCCTACTTTTTTTTTTTTCTTTTCTTTTTTGTACCTATTGTAAAATGGTTTGAGTCCTTGATTTGATTCTCCCCTTGGTTGTATTGGTATATAGAAGAGCTACTGATTTGTGTACATTAATCTTGTATACAGAAACTTTGCTGAATTCCTTTATCAGTTCTAGGAGCTTTCTGGAGGAGTCCTTAGGGTTTTCAAGGTAATCAATCACAGCATCAGAAAACAGTGACAGTTTGAGTCCCTCTTTACTGATTTGGTTGCCCTGTATTTATTTATTTATTTTTTTGTCTGATTGCTCTGGCTATGACTTCTAGTACTATGTTGAAGAAGAGTGGTGAGAGAGGGCATCCTTGTCTCGTTCCAGTTCTCAAAGAGAATGCTTTCAACTTTTCCCCATTCGGTATTATGTTGGCTGTGAGGTTGTCATAGATGGCTTTTATTACATTAAAGTTATGTCCCTTGTATGCCGTTTTGCTGAGGGTTTTAATCATAAAGCGAAGCTCAATTTTCTCAACTGCTTTTTCTGCATCTGTTGGAATGATCATGTGATTTTTGTTTTTAATTCTGTTATGTGGTGTATCACATTTATTGACTTCTGTATGTTAATCCATCCCTACATCCCTGATTTGAAACCCACTTGATGATGGTAGATTATCTTTTTGATATGTTGTTGGATTTGGTTGGCAAGTATTTTGTTAAGGATTTTAGCATCTGTGCTCATCAAGGATATTGGTCTGTAGTTTTTCTTTTTGGTTATGTCCTTTCCTGGTTTTGGTATTAGGGTGATGCTGGATTCATAAAATGAATTAGGGAGGGTTCCTTCTTTCTCTATCTTGTAGAATACTGTCAAATGGATTGGTATCAATTATTTTTTGAATATGCAGTAGAATTCTGCTGTGAATCTGTCTGGTCCTGGATTTTTTAAATTACCATTTCAATCTCGCTGCTTGTTATTGGTCTGTTCAGGGTATCTAATTCTTCCTGATTTAAGCTAGGAGGGTTGTATCTTTCCAGGGATTGATCCATCTCTTCTAGGTTTTCCAGTTTATGTGCATAAAGGTATTCATAGCAGGCTTGAATGATCTTTTGTATTTCAGTGTTGTCAGTTGTAATATCTCCTGTTTTGTTTCTTAGTGATGTTGTTTGGATTTTCTCCCTTCTTTTCTTGGTTAATCTTGCAAATGGTTTATCAATTTTATTTTTCAAAGTACCACCTTTTTGTTTTATTTATCTTTTGTATTTTTTTGTTTCAATTTCACTTAGTTCTGCTGTAATCTGGGTTATTTTCTTTCTTCTGCTGGGTTTGGGTTTGGTTTTTCTTGTTTCTCTAGTTCCTTGTGCTATGATCTTAGAGTATAAGTTTGTGCTCTCTCAGTCATTTTTATGTAGGCATTTAGGACTATGAACTTTCCTCTTAGCACTGCCTTTGCTGCATCCCAGAGGTTTTGATAGACTGTCATTATTGTCGTTCAGTTCAAATAATTTTTTAATTTCCATCTTGATTTTGTTTTTGACCTAATGCTCACTCAGTAGCAGGTTATTTAATTTCCATATATTTGCATGGTTTTGAAGGTTCATTTTAGAGTGGATTTCCAGTTTTATTTCACTATGTTCTGAGAGAGTGCTTGATATAATTTCAATTTTCTTAAATTTATTGAGGCTCATTTTATGGTCTATTTAAGAGAAAGTTCCATGTGCTGTTGAATAGAATATGTATTCTGCAGCTGTTGGATGAAATGTTCTGTATATATCTGTTAAGTCCATTTGTTCCAAGGTATAGTTTAAATCCATTGTTTCTTTGTTGACTTTCTGTCTTGATGACCTGTCTAGTGCTGTCAGTGGAGTATTGAAGTCCCCCACTATTATTGTGTTGCTGTCTATCTCATTTCTTAGGTCTATTAGTAATTGTTTTATAAATTTGGGAGCTCCAGTGTTAGGTGCATTATATTTAGGATTGTGATATTTTCCTGTTCAAAAAGGCCTCTTACCATTATATAATGTCCCTCTTTGTCTCTTTTAACTGTTGTTGCTTTAAAGTTTGTTTTGTCTGATACAAGAATAGCTACCCCTGGTGACGTTTGGTTTTCATTTTCATGAAATGACTTTTTCCACCCCTTTACATTAAGTTTACATGAGTCCTTGTGTTAGGTGAGTCTCCTGAGGGCAGCAGCTGGTTGGTGAATTCTTATCCATTCTGCAGTTCTGTGTCTTTTAATTGGAGCATTTAGGCCATTTACATTCAATATTTGTATTAAAATGTGAGGTACCTATTGTGCTCTTTATTGCCTGCATACTTTGTTTTCTTTTGTTTTTTGTTTTTTAACTTGTATTTCTGTTTTATAGGTCCTTTGTGATTTATGGTTTAAAGAGGTTCTGTTTTGATGTGTTTCCAGGAATTGTTTCAAGATCTATAGCTCCTCTTAGCAGTTTTTATAGTGATGGTTTGGTAATGGCAAATTCTCTCAGCATTTGTCTGAAAAAGAACTGTGTCTTTCCTTCATAGATGATGCTTAGTTTTGCTAGATACAATATTCTTGGCTGATAATTGTTTTGTTTGAGAAGGCTGAAGCTAAGGCCCCAATTCTTTTTTGCTTGTAGGATTTCTGCTGAGAAATTTGCTGTTAATCTGACAGGTTTTCCTTTGTAGGTTACCTGGTACTTCTGTCTCACAGCTCTTAAGATTCTTTCCTTCACATTAACTTTGGATAACCTGACAACAATGTGCTTAGGTAAAGATCTTTTTGTGATGAATTTCCTGGGTGATCTTTGGGCTTCTTGTGTTTGGATGTCTAGGTCTCTAGCAAGGCTGGGGAAGCTTTCCTCAACTATTCCCCCAAATATGTTTTCCAAGCTTTTAGAATTCTCTTCTTTCCCAGGAATACTGATTATTCTTAGGTTTGGGTGTTTAACATAATCCCAGACTTCTTGGAGGCTTTGTTCACATTTTCTTGTGCTTTTTTTCTCTGTCTTTGTTGAATTGGTTTAATGGGAAGACCTTGTCTTCCCACTCTTAATGTCTTTCATCTACTTGTTCAATTCTATTGCTGAGATTTTCCAGAGCATTTCACATTTCTTATCCAAAGTTTCCTCAATTTTTGATTATTTTTTCTTTAAGTTATCTATTTCCTTGAATATTTCTCCCTTCACTTATATCATGTTTTAGATTTCATTGTATTGGGCTTTGCTTTTCTCTGATGCTTCCATGATTACCTTAATAACTTATCTTCTGAACTCTTCTTCAGGTAAATCAGGGATTTCTTCTTGGTTTGGATTCACTGCAGTGAGAGAGTATGCTTTTTGGGGGGTGTTGAATAACCTTCTTTTGTCATATTACCAGGGTTGGATTTTTTGGTTCCTTCTCATTTGAGTAGGCTCTCTCAGAGGGAAGGTCTAGGGCTTTCAGATTCTTTGGTCCCATGAGGTGTTCCCTTGGGACAAAAGGGGTGTTCTCCTTTTCATATGGATGTGGCTTCCTGTGAGCCAAATTGCAGTGATTGTTGTCTCTCTTCTGGTTCTAGCCACCCAGAGAGTCTACCTGGCTCTGGGCTTGTACTGGGGGTTGTCTGCACAGAGTCCTGTAATGTGAATTTTCTATGGGTCTCTCAGTGGTGGATGCCAGTGCCTGTTCTGGTGGAGGTGGTGGGGAGTGCAAAGGATTCTGTGAGAGTTCTTAGCTTTGGTGGTTTAATGTTCTATTTTTGTGCTGGTTGGCCACCTGCCAGGAGATGGCACTTTCCCAAGAGCATCAGCTATGGTATTATGGGGAGGAACTGACAGTGGGTGGGGACCCAGAACATTAATGTCTCAGCATTTTTTTCTCATCTTCCAGAGCCTTCAGTAATCTGCATTTATCCTTATCTGTTAAATGGGAATAATAACAGCTGCTGGCTGCACTTGGAGGGGTGGAATAGGCATCCTGGTTTTACAGCCACTGTTTGCTACTCAGCATACCTTCCATGACTTTTACTGTCTAAGAAGAAACTCCACACTCCTTAACTTGGTGTGTTCATTGTGTTCTGGTCTCATTAACTTGGGGGCTAAGATGTTCACATTTTCTTTAATGACCAATTATGATGATATGCTATTAGCAGGCAATCCAGGATACCCCCAGTTTCCCTGACTCTTGGAGCCAAGACTATCCTCTCCCAATCTTAGGCCCATTCTTTAAATCCTCATTTTCTGTCTCTGTCTCTTTACAGGGTGTGATTCGTAGAGACAATGGCCCCAAAAGATATAGCCCTGCTTTCCTCTGGATTCACAGTTTTATCCCAGGGATGTTTTACTTTGCAATTTACCTTCAATTTGGCCATGGAATCTAGCATTTCATGGTAATATTTGATATCTTCTGCCTCTCTGACATCTATTTCTTTAAACCCACATGTAAATATGGGACTCAGATCTGAAAAGAACCTTAGTGATTAATCATTGAGTCAAATTTCTGGCATTTTAAATAAAGAGATAGAAAAATCAAGTGACTTACTTACATGATACTTACTTGGGAATAGAGTTAGTATTTATGATCTGTTTTCTTAATTTCCAGTTCAAAATGCTTCACTGAGACCACCCAGTATCTTATAATTAAGTAACTGGTAACTTAAAAGGAACTTATAGGTAAATGAAAGATCTAGGTTTGTATACTGAAGAATTATCCCTTCATTTATCTGTCTATTAAGATTTATTTTTTTCTCTGGGGTGCACCAAGATGCCCGAGAAGAGGCAATAACAGAATGCAGCTCCCAGCAAATGAGATGCAGAAGGCTAAAGGACTTCACAATTCCAAGGAAGGTGCTGGGTTTGTTTTGGTGGGACTGGTAGGACACCGAAAACAGCCCAGAGAAGGCAAGCCAAAGCAAGGTGAGAACAGCCCAGGGAGAGCAAAATGAGACAGGGTGGGGCATGTCCCCACCTGGAACGTGCAACCGACTCGGAGGGTTGGGGACTTCATCCCCTTGGTGCTCCAATTTGGATCCTGTGCTTCCCTCATCCCTCCTGCAACCCATGGTCCATGAGAGCCCTGCTGGACTGAGGGGCACCATGGGTTGTCGATGCAAATCTGAGCAACAGCTTCCACCTGGTGCTACAAGTTGTCAGCACAGATCTGGGTGGAAGTTTGGACTAACAGCAACAGGACAGAACTACCCATCCCACAGACAGAGGCAGAGTTGAAAGCAGGGAAACAGGTTATAAGGCCTAGCAGGCCCCACCCCCACAAAACTCAAACTGAAGCCCACGTGCTAGAGAGCTTCACAGCAAATACACTAGTTTGACCCCAACCCAGAAGATTGACAACAGGAAGGAGAGATGCCTTTGGGAAGGCAGGGCTAATCTCACCTGCATAAACAAACTCCAGGGGAAGACCACCCACCCAGCAGCCTGACTGAATCCAAGGCAGTCCAGCAGCGCCTCTACAGGCCAAAAAAGATATATCTCCAACCTCAACAGAAAGGACGTCCACTCAGAGATTCCTCCCTAAATCACCAAGATCAAAGAGAGATAAATCCATGATGATGGGAAGAAACCAGCACAAAAAGGATGAAACCATCAAAGACCAGACTCTTCTCCTCCCAGGGATGACAACTCCTCACTATCAATGAAACAAAACAAGACAGAGAATGAGATTGACGAATTGACAGAAGCAGGCTTCAGAAGGTGGGTAATAACAAACTTCTCTGAGTTAAAAGACTATGTTCTAACCCAATGCAAAGAAACTAAGAACCTTGTAAAAAGCTTAGACGAAATGCTAACTAGAATAACCAGCTTAGAGAAGAGCATAAATGACCTGACGGAGCTGAAAAACACAGCACGAGAACTTCGCATGGCATACACAAGTTTCAACAGCTGAATTGATCAACCAGAAGAAAGGATATCAGAGACTGAAGATCAAATCAATGAAATAAAATGAGAAGGCAAGATTAGACCAGAAAAAAGTGAAAGGAAATGAACAAAGCCTCCAAGAACTATGGGATTATGTGAAAAGACCTAATCTACACTTGATCGCTATACCTGAATCTGACGGGGAGAATGAATCCAAGCAGAAAACACTCTTCAGGATATTATCCAGGAGAATTTCCCCAACCTAACAAGGCAGGCCAATATTCAAATCTAGGAAATACAGAGAATACCACAAAGATACTTCTCAGGAAGAGCAACCCCAAGGCACATAATTGACAGATTCCCCAGCATTGAAATGAAGGAAAAAATCCTAAGGGCAGCCAGAGAGAAAGGTTGGGTCACCCACAAAGGAAAGACCATCAGATTCATAGTGGATCTCTTGGCAGAAATCCTACAAGCTAGAAGGGAGTGGGGGCCAACATTCAATATCCTTAAAGAAAAGAACTTTCAACCCAGAATTTCCTATCTGGCCAAACTAAGCTTCATAAGTGAAGGAGAAATAAAATCCTTTACAGACAAGCAAATGCTGAGAGATTTCTTCACTTCAAGACCTGCCTTACAAGAGCTCCTGAAGGAAGTACTAAACATGGAAAGGAACAACCAGTACCAGCCACTGGAAAAATATACCAAATGGTAAAGAACAATGATGCAATGAAGAAACTGCATCAACTAACGGGCAAAACAACCAGTCAGTAACAAGATGGCAAGATCGAATTCAAACATAACAATATCACCATTGAGTGTAAATGGTCTAAATGCCCCAATCAAAAGACACAGACTGGCAAACTGGATAAAAAGTCAAGATCCATCGGTGTGCTGTATTCAGGAGACCCATCTCATGTGCAAAGACTCACATAGACTCAAAATAAAGGGATGGAGGAAGATTTATCAAGCAAATGGAGAGCAAAAAAAAGCAGGGGTAGCAATCCTAGTCTCTGATAAAATAGACTTCAAACCAACAAAGATCAAAAGAGACAAAGAGGGACATTACATAATGGTAAAAGGATCAATGCAACAAGAAGAGCTAACTATCCTAAATATATACGCACCCAATGCAGGAGCAGCCAGATATGTAAAGCAAGTTCTTAATGACCTACAAAGAGACTTAGACTCCTGCACAATAATAGTTAGAGACTTTAACACTCCACTGACAATACTGGGCAGATCAATGAGACAAAGTCAATAAGGATATCCAGGACTTGAATGCATATCTGGACCAAGTAAACCTAATAGACATTTACAGAACACTCCACCCCAAATCCACAGAATACACATTCTTCTTAGCACCACATCGCACTTACTCTAAAATTGACCAAAGAATTGGAAGTAAATCGCTCCTCAGCAAAAGCAAAAGAATGGAAATCATAACAAGCAGTCTCTCAGACCACAGTGCAATCAAATTAGAACTCAGGATTAAGAAAAGCACTCAAAACCACACAATCACATGGAAACTGAACAACTTGCTCCTGAATGATGAATGGATAAACAATGAAATGAAGGCAGAAATAAAAATGTTCCTTGAAACGAATGAGAATGAAGACACAATGTACCAGAATCTCTGGGACACATTTAAAGCAGTGTCTAGATGGAGATTTATAGCAATAAATGCCCACAGGAGAAACAAGGAAAGATCTAAAATTGACACCATATTGTCAAAATTGAAAGAGCTAGAAGAGCAAGATCAAAAAAACTCAAAAGCAAGTAGAAGACAAGAAATAACTAAGATCAGAGCAGAACTGAAAGAGACAGAGACACAAAAAAAACTCTTCAAAAAATCAATAAATCCAGGAGCTGATTTTTTGAAAAGATCAACAAAATAGACAGACTGCTAGCTAGACTAATAAAAAAGAAAGAGAGAAGAATCAAATAAATACAATAAAAAATGATAAAGGGGAGATCACTATGATTCTTCGGAAATAAAAACTACCATCAGAGATTACTACAAACAGCTCTATGCACATAAACCAGTAAACCTGGAAGAAATGGATAAATTCCTGCAAACTTGCACACTCCCAAGACTAAGCCAGGAAGAAGTTGAACCCCTAAATAGACCAATAATAAGGTCTGAAATTGAGGCAGGTTTAATAGCCTACCAACCAAAAAAAGTCCAGGTCCAGAAGGGTTCACAGCAGAATTCTACCAGATGTACAAAGAGGAGCTGGTACCATTCCTGTTGAAACTATTCCAAACAATACAAAAAGAGGAAATCCTCCCTAACTCTTTCTATGAAACCAATATCGTCCTGATACCAAAACCTGACAGACACACAGCTAAAAAAGAAAACTACAGGACAATCTCCATGATGAACATTGATGCAAAAATCTTCAATAAAATACTGGCAAACGAAATCCAAGAGCACATCAAAAATCTTATTCGCCATGATCAAGTAGGCTTCATCCCGGGGATTCAAAGCTGCTTCAACATACGCAGATCTATAAACATAATCCATCACATAAACAAAACCAAAGACAAAAACCACGTGATTATCTCAATAGATGCAGAAAAGACCTCTGACAAAATTTAACAGCCCTTTATGCTAAAAACTCTCAATAAACTAGGTATCAATGGAACATATCTCAAAATAATAGAAGCTATTTACAACAAACCCATAGCCAATGTCATACTGAATGGGCAAAAACTAGAAGCATTCCCTTTAAAAACTGGCACTAGACAAGGGTGTCCTCTCTCACCACTCCTATTCAATATAGTATTGGAAGTTCTAGCCAGAGCAATTAGGCAAGAAAAAGAAATAAAGGGTATTCAATTAGGAAAAGAAAAAGTCAAATTGTCCCTATTTTCAGACGACATGATCATATATTTAGAAGACTCCATTGTCTCAGCCGAAAAACTCCTTAAGCTGATAAGCAAGTTCAGCAAAGTCTCAGGATACAAAATCAATGTTCAAAAATCACAAGCATTCCTATACACCAACAACAGACAAACAGCCAAATCATGAGCAAACTCCCATTTACAATTGCTACAAAGAGAATAAAATACCTAGGAATACAACTAATAAAGGATGTAAAAGATCTCTTTAAGGAGAACTACAAACCACTGCTCAAGGAAATAAGAGAGGACACAAACAGATGGAAAAATATTCCATGCTCATGATTAGGAAGAACCAATATTGTGAAAATGGCCATACTGCCCTAAGTAATTTATAGATTCAATGCTATCCCCATCAAGCTACCTTTGACCTTCTTCACAGAACTAGAAAAAACCACTTTAAACTTCATATGGAACCAAAAAGAGCCCACATAGCCAAGACAATCCTAAGCAAAAAGAATAAAGCTGGAGGCATCATGCTACCTGACTTCAAACTATACCGCAAGGCAACAGTAATCAAAACAGCATGGTACTGGTACCAAAACAGAGATATAGACCAATAGAATAGAACAAAGTCCTCAGAAGCAGTGCCACACATCTACAACCATCTGATCTTTGACAAACCAGACAATAACAGGCAATGGGGAAAGCATTCCCTGTTTAATAAATGGTGTTGGGAAAATTGGCTAACCATATGCAGGAAGCTGAAGCTGGACCCCTTTCTTACACCTTATACAAAAATTAACTCCAATGGAATAAAGATTTAAACATAAGACCTAATGCCATAAAAACTCTAGAAGGAAACCTAGGCAACACCATTCAGGACATAGACACAGGCAAGGACTTCATGACTAAAACACCAAAATCAAGGGTAACAAAAGCTAAAATGGGCAAATGGGATCTAATTAAACATAAGAACTTCTGCACAGCAAAAGAAACAATCATTAGAGTGAACTGGCAACCAACAGAATGGGAAAAAAATTTTGCAATCTACTGATCTGACAAAGGGCTAATATCCAGAATCTACAAAGAACTAAAACAGATTTACAAGAAAAAAACAAACAAACCCATTCAAAAGTGGGTGAAGGATATGAACAGACACTTTTCAAAAGAAGACATATATGAGGTCAACAAGCATACGCAAAAATGCTCATCATCACTGATCATTAGAGAAATGCAAATCAAAACCACATTGAGATACCATCTCACGCCAGTTAGAACGGTGATCATTAAAAAATCTGGAGACAACAGATGCTGGAGAGGATGTGGAGAAACAGGAATACTTTTACACTGTTGGTGGGAGTGTAAATTAGTTCAACCATTGTGGAAGACAGTGTGGCAATTCCTCAAGGACCTAGAAATAGAAATTCCATTTGACCCAGCAATCTCATTACTGGGTGTATATCCAAAGGATTATAAATCGTTCTATTATAAAGACACATGCACATGTATGTTTGTTGCAGCAGTGTTTATGATAGCAAAGACCTGGAACCAACCCAAATGCCTATCGATGATAGACTGGACAGGGAAAATGTGGCACGTATACGCCATGGAATACTATGCAGCCATAAAAAACGACGAGTTTGTGTCCTTTGTAGAGACATGGATGAATCTAGAAACCATCATTCTCAGCAAACTGACACATGAACAGAAAACCAAACATTGCATGTTTTCACTCATAGGCAAGTGATGGACAATGAGAACACTTGAGCACAGGAGAGGGAACAACACTCACTGAGCTAGGTGTGGGGGTGGAGGGGAGGAGAGGCGAGGGGAGGAGAGGGGAGGGGAGGGCAGCAGGTGTCGGGGAGGATGGGGAGGGATAACACCGGGAGAAATGCCTGATGTAGGCAACAGGGTGGAGGGATGGAGACAGCAAACCACCATGGCATGTATGTACCTATGCCACGATCCTGCAGGATGCAGGGTATGCACATGTACCCCAGAACCCAAAGTACAATAAAAAAAAATAATAATAAATATTTAGTTTTCATATATTAGGTACCTAATGATAAGATGCCCCCATATCTGATAGAGGTAAAAATATATCATTTTTGAATGAGATTAAACAAATATAGCCTATATTGGCTACTCTGTCCACTGTCTACCTGTATGACTGAGAATGGACTTTATGGACAATCTGTGCTAAGAATTGTGGGGCTACAGGCTGGGGGAGAATTATAAGTGAGGTTCACTTTTCAGATGTGTCTCTTCCCCTGGTTGATGTCCATATAAAGCAGGGGCTGTTTTCTATTCAATCTCTTATTCCCAAAGCCTTATATAGTGCCCAGCTAAGAGTAAGGACTTGAGAAGTAGAAGTGTGTGTTGAGCAGAGAGGAATTGTTGAAAGAATATTCCCTTTTCCTCAGAGATGATGGCACAGAAAAAGGAGCATAAGAGAGATGACCAGGGACATACTGAGTTGTTGAGGGGAGGTCAGAGAGTAAAGAAAGGGGATGTTTCATGTTTTAGTTATCTATTGCTGTGTACAAATATTACTTTTAATGGGGAAACCGCGATTACTTTTGCACCAACCTAATACCACCAAACTTAGTAGCTCAGGGTAATAATGACTATTTTTCACTATCCTGTGGGTCTGTTGGGCTCAGCTGGGTGGTCCTTTTGCTACATACTATGTTGGCTGTCGTCACTCACTAGGCTGCACAGCTGGCAGCTCCATCTAAGATGCCTCCTCCTCCAGGGCCTCTCTGGGGGCACAGCCTCATATCATTCTGTACTCTAGCCTGAGTTTCTTAAATGGGGGTTGGAACCTAGAGGGCAACGGTAGGACCATCAGCTCTCTTGAGGCGTAGGCCCAGAACTGGCAAGGCATCACTTCTGTAACATTCTATTGACCAAAGCAAGTCACAAAGCCACCCCAGCCAAGGGGTGGAAAGATAGACTCTACTTCTTGATAAAAGTAGTGGCATGCATGCACAGAAATGGAGGAACTGTTGTAGCCATGTTATCTGACAAACTGGGACAAGGGAGGAAAAGGTTGTACATAGTGCCTTGACTAAGGCCCCAGTGGATACATGTAATCCAGACACCTAGGAGAGTATCTGTCTTTAAGAGAAATGTAACTGTCCAAGACTATTAAGGAAGCAAATATGCTTTATTACCTTATATTTCTGAATTAAGGAATGCTTTACCCTGAACACTAATGTGTGCACCCAACAGGGCTTTTTGAGATATTAGCTCTGAGGGTAAAAGTATATAATAAAGATATTCAACTACTGCAACTTTAGAGAGAGCTAGGGCTTTAAATGAAAGCAGTAAATTTTCCTTGTCTGCAATAATGAGAAACCCTCAAACCACTTATGTAGCATAATTCAGAAGTTATAGGACAGTTTACAATGAAGCACTTTTACGAGCAATCAAATGCAGCAGTCAAAAGATTTTTCCTGCTTTCAGTTTCAGAATGCTAAGACTTCCCAGCCACACTGTAAACAAAGGACAAAAAAGAACAGAGTATGCAGGGGAAAGAATCAGATGGCCTGAGCTCCTTTGCAGACTCTGCTGCTCATTAGCCCCAGGCCAGGGCTGGTCACCCAGCTGCTCCTGCCTCTGTTCCTTCCTTTTTCAAGTAGGGATGGTAAGGTGGGATCTGCCTCACCTGGCCCTGCCTGCTTGGGAGGGTTACTGAGGGGCTGCTATACCATAGCAGGTGTCAACATTTTGAACACTTCAAGTGGATGTCGTTGTTGTTACTATGTGATCTCAGTCAATGACTAGCTATATATGCTAATTAAATATCTATCAATATCTAAGATCTGTCAGTATCTGTGAATATCATTGGTATCTTTGTAGAGGTTTCATTTTTATTGTTAACTTTTAAATTACAAAGTTACACATGAATTAAGCTAATTATATAAAGCTCACATATACATAAGGCAAAAAATAAAGCCTTTTCTACATCTAACTCTCCCCATCCCTCTCCCTTCTCAGAGGTAACCACAGTTGCACTTGATGTATATTTGAGTATTCTTCCAGATCAGTTCTATACTTTTTCTTGTTGTTGTTGCTTAAGAGATAGAATCTTGTTCTGTTGCCCAGGCTGGAGAACAGTGGCATAATCATAGTTCACTGCGGTTTTGACCTCTTGTGATCAAGCAATCCTCCTACTTCAGCCTCTTGAGTAGCTAGGACTACAGACTGCACCACCACACCCAATTAATTTTTTAAATTATTTTTTGTAGAGGGGGATCTTATTACGTTGCTTAGGCTGGTCTTGAACTCTGGAGTTCGGGTGATGCTCCTGCCTCAGTGTCCCAAATGCTTACAGGAATGAGCCAGGGTGCCCAGCCGAGTTCTATACTTTTAGAATACATACAAACACAGATACATACAGTTTTTACATAAATGGTATGTATCAATGTGGATTTTCATAAAATTTATAGTTTTGTCAGAAGTCAATGAAACATTTTGCAAAGAATTTGCCAAATTAAAGTATTGGCTAAAGGCTTTAGATCTTAACTGCAGATACTCCTTGCAAATCTTATGAGTATACATTGTTTTCCTCTGGTTTATTACTTATTTGGAACATGTTTTATTTTACTGTATGGAATGCATCTTTGTAAAGGTTCTTTAAAACCTTTCAGAGCAAGGATTGAAACACACGCATATAAACTTATCATGTGTTGGTTGCTTTGACTCCACTTCTCTTCCCTTGATTACTTTGTGTTTTCTAAGCAAAACTTTCAAGCTGACAGCAACAAGCAACTTCTTCCTTCCCCTGCCTTTAATATTTTTCTTGGTCATTCAAAGTTCGTAGAGTGACTTTTACCTCAGATAACCCCCTTCTCATACACACGCCCAAATCCACCTTTGAATTCCTCTAATATTCTTGTTTAGTTACGTCAGGGAAACCTTTGCTTTTCAGCCCTTCCCCAACTCACTCACTTGGCTAAAAAACATGGCCCCCTTTGACTTGTGCTAGTGATAAATCTGTATCAATAACACATCTATTTGTTAATTTACTCATGCTATCAATACTTACGGAATGCCTACTGTGTGCCAGGCATAACAGACCCCTGGGTTATTCGAGACTATGTCAAGGGGCCTGGCCCAGTTTAGGGGATCATGGAAACATTCTCTGAGGAAGTGTGGACTTGAACTGAGATCTAGGGAGGAAGAGAAGGAAGAGGAGGTAATTAGTTAAATAGTGCTTGTGTGTGTGTGTGTGTGTGTGTGTGTGTGTATAGGGAATAGAGGTGGGGGAACATTCCAGACAGGGGTTGAGCATACCCGGTGGTCCTGTAGTGGGGAGAAACTTAGGACTTTTAGGGAACCAAAAGGACGCTGTGATCTGACCATAGGGAGGGGAGCAGCAGGGAAGATGGTGAGAAATGAGGCTGAGGAGACAGGTGGGGTGACGTATCACAGATTGTGGAACATAGGTCAGCTGTGTTAAGGGTTTTAGCCTCAGCTGTGAAAATGAAAAGGCATCAAAAGATTTTAAGCAGGAGCGTGCGTGCCTGCATGTCAGTGTGTGCGCATCTGTGCATGTGTGTGTAGGTGTGTGAGAGAGAGCTGGTCAGATTTGCATTTTAAAACAATAATTCTGACAGTGTAGAATCAAGTTGGGGGAGTACAAATGTGGATGCAGGGAGACCAATTTGAAAAGATTCAAGTAAACACAGACAGTAAATTACGAGGTGTAACGGCCTCTGGTGATCTTAAATCTATCCGGATATGTCCTTTAAAATCTTCAGAAATGCCCACATATCAACTCATGCCGTGATAATTAAATCCTTTTAAGTATTTTAAGATAAAAATGTGAAGAACCTATTGCTCAATTTATGATCATTCATATTACAAGAACATTGCCTATTATTTTCAATATAAACCCTGGGTGAGGGGGTCTTGCCATGGCATGTCCTTGCCAGGGAAGGGGGTGGGAGGGGGAGGGTTGCAGTGAGGCAAGGCAGGGTTCTAGGGGCAGGAGGTTTCTCTATGAGCATCTGGAGGCCCTCGGGGTGGGCTTACCTTGGTGTGCTTACCACAGTTTAGGGCAGGAGCCCCAAAACTTGATTCATTACCTTCCTGCCCCTACTGCCCTAGATTTCCCCAATTTTGTTTGAAATAATTTATTAATGATTCAGATTTTGACATGGTCATACTTGTCAATAAATATGCTTGAGCCATTTTTTTGAGGAGGAAATAAAAAAAAAATCTATGCAATATGACTGAGAATTCCCAGAGCACACTATTTTGTAGTGAAAGAGGCATATGGAAATCAGGAGTATATTTCATTTTTGTCCTCAACTAAAGGCTTAACAGACCATTAACTATAATGGAGATTAATGAGCTCTTGCAAACAAGAATCAACAATTGCCATTTAAGTGTTGTTTTTGAGAAATAATTCTGATTCAATCAACACATTAAAATATTTTAAGATAAATTCTGCTGAAGAACATTGAGAATGATGCTGTCCAGGTAATACAGTTAAAACAAATCTTCACTGATTTTGTTTCACAGGATGAAACAAAAATTATTTTATTTCATTTTTTAACCATGTATTTATATTTTTCAGCCCCCAATTTTTTTTCCTTTACTGTAGTATTTCTAGGCTTTTCTTTCCAGAATGCTTGAATAATTTGTGAGGGATTCTATGAAGAAATAGATTTCAAAAACAAGGAAAAGATTTTAGATTGGTAAATGGTTCTGCTTGGAAATACATCTTCTACTGAGGTTGGAGATTGATGAGGAAAAGTGAAAATATTGAGGGAGGTAAAGCAAGAAGAGAAACAATACACTATGGATAAGGAATGAACATTTTGTTTACTGGAGAAAATGCAGAATTTTGTGTTTTCCATAGATGTGGTCAACTGAGAATAACTCCTTCCTTGTCTTCCAAGACACAAAGATGTGGGCTTTTCCAGTCCTAACTTGGAGAAAAAAATTAGGTTGAAGATAGATGCACAAAGTTCATACACTGGGCTTCTCACCAAAACATGGAACAGAAATGGGAGATGACAAGGTAGACAGCATTGGCTCTGGAGTCATCCAAACCTGCGTCGACTACTAGTTATACAGTGTTTCATCCTTCAAAATTCCTTAGGCTTTTGTTTCCTCATTTGTAAAATGAGATGACTTTGCAGGACAATGGTGAGAAAATACATATGTGTGGGAAGATACTCTATCCATGTAAATATCTATATAAAAAATCTCTATATACAGATAGCTATATTTATCTCCATATCTATATCACATAGTAAGCACTCAATGCGTAGATGTGTTCATGATTATTATTGTCTCGAGGTAAGATTGGCTTAGAGTTGTAATGGTAGGCTGAGCAATAATCCCCCAAAGATGTTCGCATCCTAAAGCTTGGAACCTGTGAATCTTGCCTCATATGACAAAAGAGTCTCTGCAGATGTGATCAAATTGAAGACCTTGAGTTGGGGAGATTATTCTGAATTATCTGAGTGGATTCGATACAAACCCAAGGGTCCTTATAAGCAGGAGGCAGAAGGAGTCAGAGTCAGACAGGAGAAGGTGTGATGACAGAAGAGAGGGACAGAGAGAAAGAGATTTGAGGTTGCTGGCTCTGAAGATGGAGGAGGGGGCCATGAACCTGCTGGAGCTCCCCCCACAACTACTTCTCTCTGGGGGTTCATCTGTTGAGAGTCACAATCGCAATCTTACAGGAGCTGGAGCTTTGCAGGGAGACCCTGAAGGCACCCAGAGGAAGGCTCCCAGTGTTGTCTTTGGAGACTGGCAGGCGGGTGTCTTGTCCTCTCTACCACTAGCAAGTAAATTGCAACTGGCCCTGCACCTCCTTTTGAGATGACTTCGGATTTTATGGGAGCTCAGGGAGCCAAGGAAGCAAAGAGAAGCAGGAGGCCAGCCACACACATTGCAAGTGGTGGATTGCTGGCTGTGGTTTTCCTGGAAGGCTCATAAATGGCTTTTTAGAACATTCTTTGTTGGGGCCCTACATTCTTTGGCAGGGCTATCATGACTTAAGGGGTGTGGCCAGCAAGCCACATCCTCTAGGGTGTTTTGTGGGCTGCTCTGCAGCGTGGCATAGGGACCCTGGCTTGAGAGACCTGCTTCTCTCTGAACGCATTACTCAGGAAGTGTTTGGCCTTTTCCTGCTTATTCTGGTGAAAACATATCTTCAGTTTCCCACTGTGAAAAGGACTTTGTCCTAAAGTTTTGGGGAACTGTTATTTAGAGTCCCTACACCTGCTAAGATATCTCCCCAAGTCCCAAAGGCCAAAAATAAAAGGCAACATTCTACCCCAAGCAACGATTCAGCCACCATAGTCAGAGAAGTGGTCATTACCCTGGTCTGTAACATCTTGCTCACTCTACTGTGCTCGCAAATAGCGCCATGGTCTATAGATGCATTAAACTACTTGTTCCAACATTTTGAAATTTTGCTTTCCCCATCCATTAGAATTCATGCAGTCTTCAGTGCTGGGATCACATCTCATAGAGCTTGGTGCTTGTCACATAAGTTATTAATAAATATTTCTTAGATGAGCAAACTCTATAGTAATTTCTGTAGCTGCTATCCACCAGATATAGTTGCTTTTCTAAAAACTGAGGTATAATTTACATACAATCTGCCAGAAAGTATTAAGTATTCAGTTCAATTATTTTGACAGTTGAATATATCATGACAATTGACTACACTAAACAAGAGGCAACCACTGTTCATGTTTTTCTTTTAACCAGAAATTAATTTTGCCTACTTTTGGACTTTATAGAATTGGATTATATATTATACACTTTTTGTGCAGCTTCTTTCACTTAGCCTAACTGGAAGTGTCAAGTTTTATTCATACTGTTATATTATCAGTAATTTTTTCTTTTTTCTTTTTTTGAGACGGAGTTTCCCTCTCGTTGCCCAGGCTGAAGTGCAATGGCGTGATCGTGGCTCACTGCAACCTCTGCCTCCTGGGTTCAAGCGATTCTCCTGCCTCAGCTTCCTGAATAGCTGGGAATTCAGGCATGCGCCACCACGCCCGGTTAATTTTATATTTTTAGTAGAGACGGGGTTTCTCCATGTTGGTCAGGCTGGTCTCGAACTCCCAATCTCAGGTGATCTGCCTGCCTTGGCCTCCCAAAATACTGAGATTACAGGCGTGATCCATTGCACCTGGCCAGTAATTTTTTCTTTTTCTTTTTGACTAATCTATATCTATTGACTAATACTTATCTATTTCTTGTTGACTAATATTCAATTTATGAATATGCCAGAGTATGTTCATCCATC